>JACYFI010000102.1:0-12881 GCA_020975735.1 Ophiocordyceps xuefengensis
ATAGTTCTTCTGGCTTTACAATACCTCTCAATATTTTGTAAAGATAAAACTAGGTATGGCCATTTTTTAAATAAGAGCATGAATAGGGTCATAGGATTTCTTTTTTAAGCGAAAGTCGCCACTTCTCCTTATAATTAACATCACCTACTTCTTTTTTGCTAAATTTAAACCCACTACCTACTAAACTAATTAACATTGAGTTATTTATTCATTTATAGATACCTGATTTATTTGGTATTAAATAATATTTGAATTTTTCTTTGCCGCGGCTGGGCTTCGCAGCAGCCATAAAATTGAATTACTATAACTTTTTACTACGGTATTATTAAGACTGTCTGATTGTTAAATTAATATTTTTCTCATATGTTTTGTTATTTTTGTAATACCGTAAATTATTTTATTCGTAAACTGTAAATTTTAGAGAGAATTAATAATATTTTTATTGGCATTAGCAAATTCTTCGAGACTGAGGCTTGACTATATCTTAAAGGTAGGAATGTATAATACAAATAATATAAGCCAACCATCATTTAGTCGATCAACTGCACACCTTAAAGGTGCTTGGCTGCTGGATAACCATTGTTTATCCAATCACTGTATGTTTTCCCTTTACCCAGTCATACCCTGAGCATAGATGATTAACTACTCTACTGGTTATGCATTGCTTTTAGGTCGTTCCCCCCGCAATTTGATAGGTTTACTGCAGAAGGGTTCACTTCTGACCAAACAAGGCTTGTACTTCACCTTATCAATTCGTATGTCTGAATAATTCAAGATATATCTTTGCCATTCCGAGTCTGACATTCCATCCAATTGTATAAATTCTTCATTTGTCCCCAATCTTGTAAACATAAAATATACGTTAACATTCTTGTTTCTGAGATTTAAATATGACCTGCAGATATTTACTTACAATTGCCTACTATTATAGGTTCGCAGAAAACAATCTACTTCTTTTTTCCCGAAATTCTAATGTATATAGTACATATTATTCAAAATAGGCCAAGGCTCTGGGTGAAAGCTGAAGTACTTCTCCCTAAATAATAAGTGATACCTATATATTTTTTTTTTATCGTTTAGCAAATAATAAATACCGTTACTCTGCTTTCCATAAAATGAAAATATTTTTATTACATCCTTCCACGTTTTTAAAGCTTTTAGTAACTGCCTGGTCTAAGTCATATACACCCATGTGTGTGCTGCCTGCGTAGAAATATCAAAATGAACTTTTGCTTCCTTAAGTAATACCCGTATTAATTAACATCTACCTTTGTACACAACCATAGGTTATAGCTGATGTTAAGTTATTCTTTTGCGCGTGTTCTTTTCTGAAAGTGTAATACCTTTGTCGCCTTAGTATGATATTTAGTTATCTCTAATTACTTGTGGTATATTCTTCCTGTTGCTGCAACTAAAATTAGATTGTCTAGCTTCCCAATTTTAAGGTATACGTCCTTTCTCTCCAACACTAACTTTAAAGTTTCCTCCTGTATGTTTATAGCTGAAAAGAATTTGGCCGTTTCCCTAGAGTTATAGTTTTGAGTGGTTTTTAAAAAAGACCTAGCTAGTTTTGTTCTCTTTTTATGACTTTTCTTATCAGTAAGATATTTCTAATATCAATAAATAAAGTTACTATATCATATTTTCAAAAGAGCGAGCTGCACGCGTGAAGTGGTGTTTTAACGTAAAAGGTTTAAATGGCTTAGACTATAATTTTTAAAAATTCTATTAGTGTAAATTTCATAGACTACCATATCCCCTTCCGGGGGATTTAGTTAAATTTTATTTTTAATATATTTAATCCGGCAATATTTAACACCTTATTTCTATCCAGGAGGGATAGGCGAAGAAGCCCCATATTTAATATTTGAATCTATTAGATAAACTATTTTATTGAGATAAACGGGGTCATTACCCGAGTTCAATATCTTTTTTTCCATGATGGGCCTTGCGGCCCTTAATATATTCTTATTACATCTTTAAATACTTAATTACTTTTATTTATGTCCTATTTTATGGCTTAAATAAATAAATGGTATACCCAAAAACTTACCTCTTCTCATCTGCGCAATTACTTACTTACAGTTTTCAGGAAGATAAAAATAAGCAATGCTAAGCAAGTTTATTTTTTCTTATATTTAATATCTCGATTATACATTCTCTATAAACCTAATACATAAGAACTCCTGTGAGCTTAATTTCGGTTATTAATTATCCTGTATCCTTTTCGGAAAGTGTCCCTGATCTAATATCCTTAAGCCTATAATTATGAGCCTTAGCTTGCCAGCGTTAATGCCTAGCCCATTATAATGTATAAGCCCACCCACATTTAGTCGATGGAAACCTGCACACCTAATAGGTGTTTTGGCTTACGGGGGATCCCCATTATACTTAACGTATATAATCTTATTGGTTTTACCTTAACCAACGAGCCATTAACACCCTGTGCCAACACATAGGTTACCATTATTGCCTATTGGTTCTAGATTTGCTTTAGGGTTTTTCCCGTCAATTTGATGGTTTATTGCAGCAAGTTCATTCTACATACTGGTATTTAATGATTGCTTTAATGCCTTATTTTTTGATCCGAGTATTCCAGTCAGTGTTGTCTTTCACTACACCTAACCACAGTTCTGCGGAGAGTTTTATGCTTACAATCACCGCTTTCGACTTTTTTATATCCGACCAGTTGGTGAATCACCTGCTTTCGGTCTAAAACTTAGGACATGTGTTCGGGTTATTTTAACGCCCGGTTTAAACTACGCAATGCTCGCATGCAAACGGGTTAACTTGGTGACCCTTATCAAAAGTAGACGTTCTTGTATCCCGAATCTGCTTATAAAAACTACTAATTTTGTTTTAGTTTCCTGATGGTACTTTTCACCTATCGCTCATTATCATTTTAGCCTTTGACGGAAGGTTTCCACATTATTTAGAACAGTTTTTGGGTGCGGTTCTATTGTATTAGGCTACTATACTTTTGCACCCACGTTATACATAGAATCTTTTTTTGATTTTTATTTTCCGAAGTACTAAGAAATATTTAATTCCTTCGTTTAAAGATTAGATTGTCTTCTTAGAACTTAATAGTAACTTATAGGAAGTTACCCCTCCATATTTTCTTGCATTGCACAAAGTTTACTTTTGCGACTTTATAAAACAATAGCAAACATCAGAGAGATCAGCACCTTCCCTTTAATTATCTAGATATGAAAAAATTGTGCAATGCTGGAGACCCAGCAAGACATATTTATAATTATTTTTTATAGGTAAAATAATCAAACTTTAACATTCTTACAAATAAACCTCAAATAAAAAGAGCTTGGCATAAGGAATAAGGTTATTAACCCAGGTTTCAATCATGGTCCCCTTTTCACCAGGCCGAGTTTAAAATACTGGAGTTTATATTTGCCTATGGATAATTAAAATATTTCTCTTTGATACTGGCATAAATTCCATAAATAGGTTTCTTTATATAACTTGTATAATTACCAAGAATACTTAATATTCTTTTGTTTTAAACTGTATTTTTTAACATGTTCTAAGTAGGTATTGAATACGGGTTACTGTGAATCGAACAAGAGGATAACCTTCTCCCAAGAAGGCGCCTTTTAATACTCAGCCAATAAACCCGTTTGTGGATCTTGACAATCGTTAAATTTAGTGTTAGGACATTATAACACTAAATACTATAAAATTAAACTAAAAACTTCAAGTAATATTACTATTATTGTAAAATCAACCCTTTCGAACGCTTAATTATTATCCTATTTGAAATATAATAAACCTTTCAAGAATACTAACATATTATGATAATCCTCTTGCTTGCAGACAAAAATATTACATTTACTGGTTTTTTACTCCAGTTAACCTACGTGAAGTCCGCAAGCACCCTTTTCAGATAGGGCATTGTGGACCTTGAAAGCAAATTAAAGCAAGAATAGCGCTTTAGACATTGAAAAATTTTCATGAAATGATATTATTCTATTTGGTGCAGCTGCATTGTGTATACTTCCTGAGGAGCTCGTTACGGTTTTCACCCTTCTGAGCCTTTGCGCCACCCCCCGGATCTCCCGGGATATGAGTGGCGTGCCTCATCTCTTCGTTACAGGAAAAATTAATGTATGGCCTGTACTTCTTGATCGGTTATAGTGAAAAACAAGTAACTAATTGTAACACTCCCTCTGTTTAACTTATGCAGCAGTATGCTAGAGAATAGCACCAAGCAACTAAAGCCTTCTTTTTTTTTCATAGGGTTTACAGAAGGCCCTTGGACGAGATTTTCATTACAAGCCTTTGGCTTCATAACTCTTAACATTAAATTTTTCTAAATCTGGTCCCTTGCCTTTTGCACCCCTACTAGGGGTGGTGCTAAAATGTGCTCAGCCTACAGGGGGGTAGGTTACCACCCGATTTCTTCGAGATAGGGGGTAAGCAAAAATTTTTTATTGTTAATAAGGTTTAACAATAGGTATTAAGTGTAAATTAATCATATCTGGTCAATTATCAACTCAAGAGTACTTGGATTTGAACCAAGAATTTGAGGGTTGAAACTTCCTATTTTACCCAATTTAAACTACCACTCTCTTTTATGTTTTTATGCTACAACAGCGGGTACAGGGAGCTAAGGGGGCTGCAATAGCTGTTTAGCTAGTTTATAAAAGCCAACAGCCACTAAATAAACAGCCTTAGAGAGAATACCGATCGAACGTGTGTTTAAACAACGCCTAATAAAATCAAACTTCCACGTTTACAACCACTCCGGTCATTCCCCTAATCGTACATATTAAAGACCTGTCACTTATAAGCTTTTCCTTTATATTATCTGGTATTTAAATTAATCACTGCTTTGGTTGGAGTTCCCCTCCCTCATATTTTTTCCTTATACCTTACTTCTAATCCTAATCCCTCTGCTTTGCATGCCTTCGTTCCTAAGGCTTCGCCACAGCAAGAATAAACCTAATGAGCTAGCCCTACCAAAGGGTATTCGATAGCCACCGCCACTATAACATATTCAATATCCTTAGGAAAAGGTTTCAGGTAGCTTTTGCCACGTGCAAAGAATAGGCAGTGGCTAATTTCTTCGAAGGCGATCGAACGTGAAGATTATTCTTATCAGAGAATACACTTTTACCGATTAAGTTTAAGTGAATCTAATACTCTATATATTAGTACTGGGATGCCTTATATTCACCTCTTATTCACCCAGTTTTTTAAGGTGTATGTTATTTCCCATAGATTCTTTTAATTCACCTTTAGGTAGCTAAGCTACACACCTATAATCTAGTAATCTTCTGGGTTCACAGATTTATGGATAAAAAGCTCCTAGAGACAAGATCTTTTTTTATTCATTGTTTTTGCTTTATTTAAATTTACAGCTTTTAAGCGAACAGTTCTGCCAAGAGGTGATAAAGTATGTAGCCGTAGCTGCTAACAGAAGCTAATCACCACCCCTACACCCGTTACCGTAAGGAAGAAATAACCGCATAGATAAGGAAGATATAAAAATTCACAATATAAACAGTCTATCCTTTGAATCTTTATTTATAAAAAATGAGAAATAAGGGATGTTGGAAACCTTTAACCAATCTTGTCGTGAAGACATACGTACTACCAATTTGAACTAATCGCTAATTATTTTTAATAATTTTACGAGTAGCTCCTTTATTTTTGCAGCATATCATAAAAATAAATAAGCGTGCTTCATATAAATATACAAAGGAGAAGGCAGGCAAGCAGCAGGCCTAAAATTCACGGAAGACCTACTACTATACTCACCACGCAGCCGTAACAAGAAAAGATTTTAGGTATTGTTGGTTGGTTTTGACAAAATACAATACATGGCATGGCACATATTTTCTGCTTTGTATGCGGCGGCCTGCTTCCCTATTTTTCCTCAAAACTGCAAGAAATGACGCAGCCTATTATTTATATAACAGGGCTATTCCTGTTGAAAGTAATAACATGGCAAACCGCCGCCCCCTATTTTGCACTCGCGCAGGGCAAGGGTTTCAATATAAATCAGAACGAGAGCGGCTATGTGAAAGCATTGCGTTTGAAAATTAACATTAGCTGAGCCCTTGTTTTAATAAAGCTGTTAGTTTTTAAGCAATTTTAGAATATAGAATACAACAAGGAAATCCTTGAAAAATACGAAAAAGAAAGGATACAATTGTTAACCTAAAGATAAGCTCTTAACCGTTTAAGGACTAGAACCAAACCTATCCTTATACTTGCAATTAGTGCTTTTGTATGAAAAGAAGTAGATATTTGAACTTTATAGCTTAACCCATTGCTAAGGCAAGCATAAACATAAGGTATCTATCTCTAAGGCCAGGAGAACAGAAAGAGAATGATTCAATTTTATAGCTTGCTTTCTAAAAAATAACTAAATGATATTTATTGCTTATCTGTATCTGTTTATCGTATAGTTATGGCATCCCATCATCGCTATAATAAGATATAACTAGCAATAAAGAAAATTCATATATTAATAAGAAGCATAAATTATATTTTCCTTACTGTGACATGGTGCGTTGTTTCTGTATATTACCGTCTCAATATTTAACTGTATAACAATACATACAAGGCTGGTGTTTTGGTTCACTAGCTATTATTTATATGTAGTGGGTAAACCCTAACTTTTCTTTAGTCATAGTTATCATATATTTGACTTGTCTGATAAGGTATATTAAGTATGTTTTATTTTACTTATTATAACTTATTAATTACTCCATATAGTAAGTGAATATCTAACTGGTAGATGCATAATTTAATAATATTAGTTACAAATAATGCTAAAGGGGGTAACTATTTTCAATTTATTGCTTTGGTATCCGACTTGTTCCTTATAATTAATTAACATCAGGAAAAATAAAAATAATATAGATATGGGGCCCCTAGAGTATCAATTAAATACGAGAAACCTATAAAAAGGTTAATCCTAATTATATATTAATAAAGCAAATAGATGGCAAAAATAATCCTTAGTAAAAGCCTAAGGATGCTACTAGGATTTTTATAATGTATAACAGTTATACCGTAAGAATACGCATTTATACTTTAACATCCTAGAATACCTCTTGTATGAACCATTTAGAAAAAATACATGGTGATAAGGTCCTTGAAAGAGATCAAAAACCCATGTGCTACTGGCTTTTATTTTTCTTTTGAAACCTATAAAAATCGGACTTAAATATACATACCGGTCACTTTCATATTTTTTTCTGGTGTGCAAGTACTCTACATATGAAGGCATCCCCTATCCCCCCTGCTTTGCCCCATCGCTTACTTCCCTAGCTTGCGCGCAAACAAGAATAACTAATCGAGAGCTAGCCTACAAAGGGTATCATAGCCACGCACATAACCCATAATTCAATATCTTAGGAAGATGTTCAGGCAAAGGGTTTCGACACTTCTGTTCCCTGCTGGTTAGGTGTTAGTGAACAATACATGCACTCACCTCTTCGAGGAGTGGGGACTAACACTTCATACAAAATCCTGCCACCTTGATAGGGAAAAAGAAGTCTACATCCTTTAGTTTGTACTGATCGCTTTGTGCGTTTGGTATTTTTGGTATATTTTTTTGAACTAGCTAGCCGTTAGCTGTGGATTAAGAAAGTAAAATGAAAATTAAGGAGTAGCTCTGCTACCTCAAAGTGTAAAATATATGTCAGCGGAAGAAGTTCTAACACAAAGTTTATTCAAAATCCCCTACCAGGGGCGTCCTTCGCCTGAAGGGCCTTTTATTAATCATAAAACGCCGGGCTTAGTCCGACTCTTGAAACTTCATATTCCAAGATCGGAAAATTCTGAAGGTCTATTCATACTGTATAGCCGTTTAGAATATATTTATTTGTAATTTGCTTCGATATTTTATGCTATGTAGGCGAAGCCTTCTTCCTAACTTCGGGAGCAAGCTAAGGTGATTAGGCGGCTGCATATTGAAAGCATCGTAAATAATAATTATACAGATCAAAAAATAGTTTTATAGTCATAAGTTGAGAGAGTCATCTGGTCAACAATTAACAAGCCAATTTTATTTATTGGTAAAATTAGATTTAGATTTTTTTGTGCTTCTAATTCCTGAACCGAAGGGTTTATAGGAATAAAGGGGATTTTGTCAGAAGTATAGAAGCCACCCTAGGAGGCTTCCCACCCTATAGGCTACTTACAACATAGATATTTTTTAGGTATATGCCTAATTTATAGCTATTGCGTAGCACCACCCTAAAGACAAGCTATTCTTTCCTAGCTCCCTTTGCGTAGCTTGCGCAGCAAAGGGGGATAAGGGAGGTATGGATACGCATGTTTGCATTTTACCTACAACCAACAACACTAGTTAATGACCTCTTTTATTACATATAAATCTAATAATATTTACTAAGGATTTCCTTTGTCAAAACAATATTGAGGTAGTTTTTTTGAATTTTGTTATTGCTAACCGACCATAAACCAAATGAGAGCCCTATGGTTATAGCAAGCTCTTTAAGATAAATAATTAGTAATATGGAAAATTGAATTAGTGATTCAATTATATGATCGCTCATAATTGAAATGTCTCCATATAATCCACCCACCATAATCTGCTTTCGATTATCATTATTATAAGCCTGTTTTATCAAACCTTTAACTATTCGGTTTTCTTTGAGTACTTCCGGAACCGTTTATTGTTATAAGTCAACTCAGAATCAGGGGAATCACTTCTCCTCTTTTTACTCTTTAATTCTCCGCGGATGATTATCAAATTGTTGAAGCGCAAGCTCATCCCTAGGATTTCTATTCTCGAGGATTCGAATTTGCTACTATTAATTTTGATTCAGCTTCATCTTCGGATTGTGAGTGTGTACAGTAAGGATAATAGGATTCAAGTTGAGATGTACTGATAAAGTTGTTCTGAAGGAGTGGTGAGACACCTTCTAGGTATCTATTTTGATTATCCGATCCCCCTCTAAAGTTTTACGCTCACCGTGCTTGTTCTTCTATAATATTCACTTGGAGTATGGATAAACCAGGATAAAATGGTATCCGTCCCAGCTGGTAGAATTGTACCCACTATGGGTATCTCGACGACCAGTCAAACCCGACTATATAAATTCTTCTGTGAGAATTCTCTCGGGACTGTAATCACGAACCTAAGCATCCAATATCTGACGAATAAAGCAGATTCTGACTAACTTGGGTATTTCCTCCGTTAGGGGCATGTTTATCAGGGTGCGGATTCATTAGGCAATTTCTTCTTTCCTGACCTAGTATTAGAAATGATCCATTTGGTGTTTCTCCTTCCAGGGCATAGTCTAGAATGCGGTTCCATAAAATTTCCCCTTTGGCCGGGTTCCTCCAAGATTACGTAACAAGTTAAATGAGATCCTGTACCATCTCCGTTCTAACATAAAATGATGCAAGGTATCTAAAAATCTTCCATATTATATTTGTATTTTATCATTTCATTCATTTTAGTATCTTTTTGTGGACATGTTAATTGTATTAATCGTATATTTATGTTAGGACCCTCAGTAATACATCGAGACAAAAGAAACAGTCATACAAAAGATCGACAAAAAGTGTAGTAAAAAGAATAACTCGAATTCTAAGCTAAATGTTGGCTGATCTGTTGAAGAAGGCCTAATATTCTTCATGCCTACAGCTATGAAGATTTACTATGATAACGCTGCGAGAACACATGGAACCCATGTTCCCAAAGAAGCAAACAAAGTACCAAATACACCAATCCAACTTTATAGTAAATGAGATAACACATTTTTTATTGCTTTTGGAACAAAAGTTCTCATGTTATTTGTTTTATAATCATTTTCAATAAATTCTCATTATTTCTCGACTATTTTCTTATGTGCATATTTTGACTATTTAAACCACAATCAAATGATTTTTATTAAATCTGTCAATATAAAAGAGACCCTAATTTAAGGGGCATAGCGCTACACACAAACCTTTTATATGTTAGAGTCGTTAACCTATTCTTATTCTAAATTTCATTACGTAACTATGATAAGATTAGGGCTACATATAATCCTTTAATTAATTAAAAGAGCATTGCTGTGGTAAACAAACACCAAATTAATATTTAATTTGTTCAATATTAAATTAAAATTATGAAAGATTCCCATGAATCTACTAAGTAAATACCTAAAAATATATAATGTATCTGATTATTTATATAAACTTTTTGTAAATTGAAAAGCCTTCAGTTTTTTACTTTTTTTTTGTTTTATTGTTTATATGAAAGAAGTACTAATAGCATTAAATTACATCTCTCGTACTTCTATTCGCAATCAACCGACCTTTAAAGAATTTATCCTTTTTAATACTTCGGTGTTAAAATGGATCTCTTTAACAGAGCCTTAATAAATCTCTGATACTTTAAATTAAAATCTAATAAATCTCTAAACTTATATCCTTGTTACAGGAATATTTTTGATAGAAGAAAAGGAATTTTGTTTTTCCTTTATATCATTAAAATTTAATATAACGTAATTACTTTCATCTGGTCTATTAAAGCTTTCGCAATCTTTCAACCCTAATAAACCATTAAATTTTGGTTAATAAAACTTCATCTCTCCTGTTACGCAGAAATAGCGGAAACCTAATAAACCAAGTTATAAACCAGTTTGTATAATTTTTATAATAATGATCTTTACTAAGAAATAAACACTCTCAAGCTGGCTAATCCAGGCAAATCAGGTTTAGATCTTTTAATATCTTTGTGTAGTCACTCACTAAGCGTTGGGAACAATTTAAATTAAGGAAAAATGAATTTTTTATTTTATCAGCAAGCATTCTTTCATTAGATCCCTTATATATTTATAAACGGCTCATACATACTTCAAGATCAGAGCGTGCTTTACGCTGTTCAAAGTAAATTTTATAGCTTGTTTTAAATGAAGAGATCTAATCTACATTCTTTTCTGGCCAATAAAGCGGTATTTATCAAAAATGAGGATAATTTTTTAGGCAAATCCTTGGGCCGGGATTGGACTCTAAGCTTGCTTATTTTATAGCTACAGGAATCATTAATTGTACGTTCCCCAAAAAGTTGAGATTTTTCTAAGTAATACACTATCTTTAATTATGTTAAACTTATTTTAAATTCGGTTTTACATTTATAGCCTGAACTGTTAGAAACTACTCTCTGGAACTTTAACGGCTAAGACTCCCTTTTTCACCCATCTGTAAAACCTGTTACTCCAATAAGGGAGGTAAGATTGAATCTTTAGATGTTGGTTACTATAAGAATCTTATTCAAGTTTTAGCCGCCAGCTAAAAATATTGTAAATGCTTATGGGGATTTCAGGTTACAAGGCCCAGGTTTAAATGAAAGTATTCAATACTTTAAAAATGTGTATAACCTACTTATGTATTAAGACAATAATTCCTAAATACTTTAAAACAAAAGAAAGTAAACTTGCATTAGAAAGCAAGTGATTCTAGGTAATACTACCTGTCCAAAAATGTACCCACTCTAAAGCTTCCTTGTTCTATCCCTTTAATTAAAGAGTGGTTGGGCGACGTAATTTGTTGCCCCTAGAAATAAAAATGTACCTGTTATTTAATAAGGTAATTTCGAAAGGAACTTAATAGGTCTACTACCACATAGGTAGGTTCCCATTTTGGAGCTCCTTATTCTACTGTCTTGGTGTTCAAAAGCACTTCCCCTTTATTAGGTTTAATTTAAGAAACTTTTTATTAATACATATTATCTTTCTTTCCATTTCTACCTTCTTCTGTTTTTTTTTTTCACTACCCTTCTCTAGGTCAAATCGTTTATTCTTCCCTATAAGTAAAAGCCGCTCGGGATAGAATATCTTCTATATTTTTAAATGTATACTTAATCTTAAATCTGTCAATATAGGTATAATTTTTAACTTGTACAACATCTGTAAATTATTTTCAACATATAAACTCCCGACTATCTATTTAGAATATATATCCTACCAACAACTATAAGATATTCAACTTCTAAAAGTTTCTTTAATCTTTACTGAGTTGAGTTAAAATTAATTTAACATACATTGTTTTCTCCCTACATTTTGACCGGTGTATTTTTTTTAAGCTATAAAAAACCCTCCGCGTCTGTAAAACAGCTAAAATTCCAATTTAAATCAAGTAAATTACTTGTGGTGGGAGCACTACCTGTTATTATAGCTGGCTGTAGGGAAAACGAAGCTAGACGCATCAGATAATTTTCCACTATTTAACGTACTTTTAATAGATATAACCTTTTATTTAAAACCTTCTAATGTACCGATGTTTACCTTTGTTTACTCAAATTTAGAATGAACTTACTTTAAAAAAATAGTAAATAGTGGATGCTTTACGATTAGTCAAGGGAAGTTTGTCAAAATGATTAATTACTTAAAATTAAATCTTCTAAAACCAGATACTCTAAATTGAACAGATTCCGCCCCCTAATTTTGTTATTTTAACCTACACACAAAACATTAAATTTGTTCTATAAGGTAGTATCCTTTATATGAGACCTATGCTGGAAATAGCTTATACTCTATAAGACTACCTTAGATTTCAGAAATCTGAGTAAGACAACCCTTATAAAAACATCTTTCTCGTCAATCATAAACCCCAGTATATAATACTAAGGATTTAATTTTGAAGTGTCAGATTTATAATAATGTACGTTTTTACTAGAATTGATGTTTTTGAGTTATTCTGTAAACATAGATATTTTTTTATTCTACATTTTTTTGGGAAGCCCTCGGGTAATATTATATTAAATAATCTCTTAATAAGAATCTTTAAAAACCAAGTTTCCGTTGGGCACTTAAGGACACCCTTAACAATATTAGATAATATTGAGGAACCCGCTCTTCGTGGCTCTTTACAGAATTATGGAACTATCTGATTTA
>JACYFI010000103.1:0-10823 GCA_020975735.1 Ophiocordyceps xuefengensis
AAACTATACAGTCGAGGTTTAGTGCAAGCTATAAATTTATGAGGCAGATGAACAATTATATAAGCCTTAAATAAAAAAATATTGAGGGCCCTGCGCTATTTTTGTGTGGGGTACGGAGCGTGCCGTTAAACAAGAAAATATACGCTAAAAGCTGTCCCTAATTACTTTAAATTAGTTAATATTTATTCTTACTAACTACTTGTAACTCTTAAAAAGAAAAAGTTAGTACAAATTAGCAACCTCTGGTGTAAGGTCAATATATTTATTCGTTTAAAGACCGTCGGTTATTTTAACTTGAGTCCGCTTTACAAGATGCTTCACCGGTGCGGTGGCTGGACATGCTGTCAATGTACTAAAGTCCGAATACTTCTATTAATTTAATGCAGAGCTTGCTATTTGTATAGGGCGATCATAAACACATATAATAAACATAAGGTTAAATAGATGTATTTGGGATTCTTCAGTCAACCCGAGGGTTTATCATTTTAACTTATACCAGGGTTTCGGTGTATTCAATTAGTATAAAACAAATAATTCAGCTTAGCTCTAAGTAAACCTTATTTTGGGTGGCATAGGATATGTTTACGGGCTTATGATGCTATAGGAACTATTGGATTTTATCCGCTATTGAGTCACCACTGGTATACTGTAGAGACCTGGGACGTGGATAAAACTACAGGTGTTTCAACGTTTAAAAAATCTTGGCTAAAGTTGCTCGGACAACTTTCCTTCGTTATAAAAACCACCGTTGTTTTCACGTTAGAACAAATCTATATTTATTTTCAGGAAAAATTAGCAAGTAACTTTGCTATTTGCTAAAAATAGCCTAGGGCAGACTAACTAAAAATTACTATATGGATAAATATTACTAATTTTACCTTGAATTACCTGATCATTTATCTAAAATATAATAAAACCAATTAAACGATTAAGGGAATGTGGTTTCATTTCCTAGCAGGATTAAATATGAAGGTAAAAGGTTTGATTCAGTGTAAAGAATTTTATACATTGTTTTTCAACTAATCTGAAAAATAGACAATTACCAATTATATTAGAAAACAATTGGGTATTGGTTGTATAGATAAAATTTGAGTAGTAAAAAAAGGAGTAATATATTTAGTAAGAATAAACAAGGGTTCGTTTATGTATATTATCCCCATAAATAATGCGCTGAATTTTGTAACTTAAACTAAGTATATCAACTGATTCGGCTAAATTACGGTAACATTAGGTGATATTAGAATTTTGACCACCTTTAAAAAGATTATATTGATCAATTTTTGATTAGCTGGGTTTTAGGTTCAAGGCTTCTTGGTTCTTTCTATATTAATGTTGTTAAAAGCCCAAGGAGTGAAGATAAAGGGGGATAGCGTCAAGATTAGAGTATTCTCATAAAACAAAGATAAAATAACTATAGAAACTTATATCATTATCCTTTAAAAGACGGGTGATATTACTTCAAGTAGCTCAAACAGGTAACCATGGTCTTATAAAAGGCTCCGATTTTATCACTAACAGCTCGATTTGAAATAATGTCTACTTCGAACCTAAGTATCATGTTTTGGTTGAAAATTATGTAATTTTTATTAAAGTTAGAAAGATATGAATGTTCGGGAGAAGGTAAGCATTACAAAGTAAAGGTATAAAAAAAAATTACTTAAGTATTGCAACTTAAAGCGACCTCAGACGTACAAGAGCACGAACATTATATACAAAATAGCTGAAAAAAAATAAGAATCTTATCTTCATGCTCCACCCTGCGCTCCGGAAATTTTATTTTACTGCTTTTATTAGCCGGCGATAAAACATACCACAACGAGCGCACTAAGAAAAAAGAAGCAGCCAAAGCCTGTTAACCCGCACTTCCGGAGTTTTCTTCTGTGCACAGCAATAAAAAAGCTTGCATCTCCGCTTACTTTAGTTTTTTCATTTCATAAATCGAGGGCAAGCTTTTCTTGAAGAGTTCGCGGGGAACATCGTCCGTTTAGCCTAGTAGGGGGATCCTTTTTATTTTTTTTATTTAGTGCAAAGCTTAACGTTAGCCTCGGCTAAGAAAAAAATATACAGGCACTTCAACACAAAACTGATAATAAATAAAAACAGCAAGGACAAAAAAAATATGGCAGCAGGCATTAACTAAGCTTCCCTTAACCTAATTTAAGGGTAATTAGCGAGTTCCTTTTTTGGCTTTAACCCTAGCTTTTATTCCTGAGGGTATGCCTATACATTTTTAGGTCTATAGGTTCAGGATCGCCTGCTACACGTTACGCAGGTAATGTTCAAACGTTTCAGGGTCACCAGCTGATAAGAGGATTTAGGGTTTAAACCATCAAGGATAAGAAGCATTATTAGCGTAGAGCGACATGGATTTTCAAAAAAGAGTTTATTATGTTAAATTAGGTTTATGGGGCTTGTGTTTCTGAATAAAGTACCTAGTGTTAGGGTAGCTAATCTTCATTTTTTAATTAACTTATGAGTTACTGTTTCCCTTTGGGACTAGGCTCTATTTTACGCTATGCTAACATCTAATTCATTGCAGTTCTACAGGGAAAAAATTTTTTTCTTGTGTTAGCTACGTTGCTACGGTGGGGTCTATTAAAATCGGACCACATCAATGTTTTTCAATTTAGGATTTCGTCTTTATGTTTACCAAAAATCGGGACGGGGTTTTAAATAATCCACTTAGCTCTCCGCTTTAAAGGATTTAACTAATTGTTGGCGAAATTCTAACACATTTGCATTTACTAAATTAGTCTTGAACCGTATAATAGTGACAATATTATGTAAATTTTTAACAACAGCAGGAAACCATGACAGAATGAATTTCTTAGTAGGGATTCGCGTTAGAGACTACACGTCATCCATTAAAAGGTAATTATTCTTTACTGTAATGAAGATATGTCATGAAATAAACTATAAATTAATTGCTAACAGTTTACAGCAAGAATAAGTACCAGTCTGCTAAACCTCTGGACGACATAAAAAGAGAGCTGCCCTGAAAATCAGTTTAAACCACTAAGATATTTTTAGTATTTTTGGAATAAGATAGTAAAAGCTGTTTAAATTTATTAAACAAGAAAAGAGAATAAAATCAAGGTATGGGTATATTGTTTAAATTAATAAATAAAAAAGTAAACCGTTGTACATAAGGGAAAAGGCTCTATTACATTTACGCTAAATAGAATAGGATAAGAACGATCTTATACTTCCTTTTTAATAAGTAGACCAAAACTCTAGATATGCATTATAATTAAAAGCTTTTTCTTTAAAACGGATAAAGGATAATTTCTTCTTTGAATATTTTACAATAATGGTGTATTAAAAACTTATACTTAATAGAGAACTTTCTAATAGTAAACAAAGTAAGTTTCCTTACTATAAATGTTACTGAACAAGGGTGATTCCTGCGACGGGGTTATGTACCATAAGAAGAAACCTAAAAACTGTTATCTCTTTAGGCTAAAAATAGAAGTGCACTCTTTAAATAACATAAGGTCTAATAGGGTTGACCCGTTTAACAAGAGAGAATATATCCTTTTCTAATTGCATCGCCATATAAACCAATGCTTAGAGAGTAAGAGTAAAATGAAGAAAGCTAGGTCGCTGCATATCAAGTATATATATATAATTCTTTTAGGAGGAGTTAATTAAGTAATATTTCCATCTTTTATTAACTTCATCCAAATTAATTAAATCTAATCACGCTACATTAGTAGATGTGGCATTAAAGAAAATAAAATTATTTAGAGGTGAAGGGTCATTTGAGCTTATACCCCCCATATTAATATTCTGAAGTCCTACCTATACTTTAAAGACTGGAATTCAATAATTAAAAAATTGATAGAGTAACATAAACGAAAAATAGGCCTTAATAGAAAAAGGCGATTTCCGTTTACGATGCGGATACAAACTTATAATATAGGTACTATGGAGTTAACAGCGCAGCCCTAAATACTTAAACTTAAATCAAACATTACTTATAAAAGAAAGAGATGCGATTTAAATAAAATAAATATAAAAAATTATTTTTATTTAGTTATGACAAGATTAATTTAATTTATATTTATTGTTAAGTGGGAGTTGTCTTAGCTTATGCTTCAACTAAGGATATTAGCATTCCACGATACAGTTTGAATTTTAGGTAAAGATCCATATTGTTTTGATCAAGACCAGTTAGCAAATTCTAGTTCTTAGATGTGTTAAAATTAATTGCAGTATGAATGATTATGTGATAACAATAACATAAACTAAATATATGAAAAATGTTTCTGGATATGGGGGGGCTTAATGGACGGGTGTGTAGGTAGGTATTACAAGTAACCATTTTACGTAATAATCCCTTACAATATCAGACTAAGGTATCTAAATTTATTCTAAAACCTAAAATTTAATATAGGTGATGCTGGGTGAGGATTGCTACATAGTAGAGGTAGAAGAGTGTTAAGATTATGGAAGAGGCCGATGTAATTTGAAGTTGTGAAAATAAAAAAGAAGAGTTATGAATAATCCGAAATTATTTGATATTTTATCCTCCTGTTAACTTGTCAAAAAAAAATCTGGTCAACTTGGCATATTTAAAAACATGTTTAACTAAAAACTTCAGTTAAAAAAAAAACACTTTTTGAACAAAGAGATACCTCAATTTTAAGAGCAAATATTCCTATTATTAAAATGATAACTTTCAAGGCCTACTTACTTTTAAACTTGATTATCTTGTTATTTATGAAGGCGCAGGGTCCTATTTTTCTATTCGAAGATCGGAAGCAAAATTCTCTCTCAAAGGACAAAAATAAGACCGTTTATTAGAATTAGATTTATATTTAACCAGTACTTTTTGAAGTATCAAATAAGTTCGTTAAACCCTTTAAGATAACGTTCTCTTTATAGGAGTATACTAGAAAAGGCAATTAAGCTAAAATAAGTGGGGAGCCACATTTGTCCTAAATATCCTTTGTTAGGAGAAAAGTTCGAGTCTTTGAGTAAAATCAAAAAAAATCTTTAGTAAGTAGTCGTGTCGTCATGTTCACCTGAAAATTCCCCAAACGTTTTTTACGTAAAGATTCCTAATTAATTTTTGCTACGGGATTGGAAGCCTTATATCTTTTCCTTAATCGGAAAACAATAACGGTTAGTGATAAAAATGTACCGCCTACACGCCTTTCAAGGTTTATTGCCAGGGAAACACCGAAAGTAAACTAATTTCACCAATTATTATCGGAGTGGGATCCGTAGAGACTAAAGGTGACCATCGAAAGTTTTTCAGTTAGATCATTCACTAAGTATATAGCCACAGATCCACTGGCGAGAGTCAATGTGGATGTTAAGATATTTTGAAGCAACTTAACTGACTTTACTTACGTAGTTGCCTCAAATTGGCCCTGAGTAATTTTCATTTTCTGCAAATTGCTAATGCTGGAACTAACTCTATCAGTTAAATGTTATTTTACTTATTTATATATAATTATCTAGTATTTTTACTAAGAATCTAAGGAGAAGGCTTTAATCTTTTCTAATTTAAATAGTTGAAAATAATTATTTATACTATATCTACATAACCAAAAATTACGATTTAATATACCATCCAAGCAGACAACTATAAAAATGCATCAGAGCTATAGTCAATTCATTTAATTCCTCTCCTTGTCCTTACATCGTTTTGTCTTGCATTTTTTTTTTTATTATTAAATAATAACAATTAACATACAGAAACCATACGAAGCTGGACATACACAAAGAAAAATAAAGCTGCGCTGCTGACCACGCGCAGCAAAAGGTAATTTAATACTAATAATAAAGGGTTAACAATAATATAATTTTTATTCCTGAATTAGCGGGGAACATTAAATAGATGGAAAAAGGAAATTTTTGGAATTCTAAAGGAAATTTTCTTTCTCTAAAAAAAATTTAACTATTAAAAACTAAATTTCGATAAGATTCATAATAGAGAATCATAAGGCAGTTTTTAACACGCGTATTCTTCAAACACTTTACCAGATTGAGGTAAATATAATCAATCATAAAGAATAATTTTATCTTACATATAATTAGTTCGCTAATGAAATACATATGATTTATTTAGGTTAATAAATGTAAATTGGTATAAGTGGAATAAGTGGATATTCTGAGTAAAAGCTTGTGTATTAATCATAAATCATAAGAATTTACACATTAAACCCTGATTATATAATTAAAGTTAATGATTCTTGATTCGTAGGTCTAATTGATGCAAAAGGTTCTATAGTTTTTAATTTGTAATTTTAATAGAATTTGAATTGTAATCTACAGTGTTAAAGCCATAATAATCTTTACAAAATCAGAATTATCCTTATGATTTAATACCCTATTGTAAACAATAAACGACAAAGAGTAAAATCTAAATATATCAACCTTTAAACATTCAAATCATTTAATAGCCCATGACCTATTGTTATCTATGGTTATTTATGGTAACTAGATTAAATACTCCTTGTATTAACGGTTTTATAGGAGTAGTTTAATAAAAAAATTCTTTTTTCTTTTCCGTGGACTATGCAAAAATTAAATTTGAGTACTATATTGATTTAAAAAATTTTCATTCAGATTTTTTGTTTAAAATGCAAATTCAATACAGGGAAATCCTAATGAACAAGGTTTCTTCTTATTCAAATTTGCGTGTTTACCGTGCGAGGTCTTAATGGAAAGAGATATTCCAAATAAAAAAGGGGCATTTGCCATAATTAATCTTGTATAATAGTTTAGTTTATAATTTTATCGAAGCTCTGCTATCTTTTTTTTAAATAGCTAAACTGTCATTGATTTATCTTCTTTCGCTGCAAAACTTGCCACTTAATAATATAGATTTACACATTATTAAGTTATAAAATTATTGGACTGCTTTAATGCAATTTTTTTCTTTGTAAGGCCGCAAAGCCTTGCTGGTGACCTCGGGACAACCGAGTCAAGAAAAAATTAAGTAGAAAAATCAATTTTAACGGGCTTCGCTTCGACTCCCGGTAGACAAAGGGAATTTTTAAGATTATAATATTAATAGTGCAGTTTCGACATTTTTACTTCAAAATCCTCCAAACACCCCTTGGGGAGCACCCCCTCTGCATGCATCGCAGGATCAGTAAGTAAAAATTACAAAATAAAGTTCTTAATGTTTTATATTCGGTAAGTTTTTTTACTATAAGTAGTTAAGTAGGATAGGCTATATTATTTTTATATATCTATAATCAAATTTTGTTTGACCTATCCGGCTATCAATATCTGATTAATGTTATTACAAGACTCATGATTTTATAAAAAAATTAAGGTATTCAAAGAAAAACACTTGTGAAGTTATATATTCCTTTTAAACATTTTATTTATTAGCTTGTCCTATTATATATTTGAACTGATAATGGTTAATTATTGTTTTTTTTACGAATGGAATTATTAATGTCGATCTAAAATTGATGATATGGATATAGTATTTACAAAGGTTTAGAAAATTGAATTAATATAAAGGAAGGGTTTTCAAAAAAATAAATACAACTCCCCTAAAAACCTAAAATAGCTAAGAATACCTATATTTGACCTAGTATCTTAAGGGATTAACAAACGAAAGCTTAGAGATGGATACAAAAGTTTATCGTGAAAATTTCAACTTGAATAATTTCATAACTGAGAGTTTAATATTGATGTTTTCTGAGCCTACGGGCCACCCAATCTATAGCCCTTTAGGTAGAAATGAAAAAGCACCAACTTAAATTTATAGAAAAAAGACAAGATTATACTTTTAAAAGACTATTAGATTTAAAGTACGAGTTTTTGGAAATACAGCTTTATAAAGAAAATAGGGAAAAAAAATTTCAAACCAAAATGCATAGAATAATAATAAAAAAGGATAAAGAAAAAATTTTCCCCTGATCGATATCTAAATATTTTTGAAAAGATTATATGAAAGACAGTAGCAAAAAAGCTTAATTTTTATCTTAATCAATAAAATGAATAAACTAAAAACAAGCCTTAAGCTCCTAATAAAAATAAGTAAGATTATCCTTATCCCTGGCGGAAATATGGTAGGTGAAAACGCGGGGAATGAGAGAAAATGAACAGGGGGCTTACTTCCGGTGCTAATCAGGCAAAAAAAATATATTTTTTTTTTAAAGAAGCTACCACCCTATAGCTTAACTCTATTATCTTTAAAAGTTTATAGGGTAACATCCATTAGAAGCGGTTCAGGATGTAACGGCCGGCCCTATCTTTGAGTCACAAGGTTTGGACTACTATATTCAAGACAAATTATTTAGGATCGGTGGGACTCCTAGCTGCGCCCAGGCGATACTTTAAAATTTTAAGGTATTTCAGGAGAGAATAAGAGAAGAGGATTAAAAAGGTACCGACCCTGTAAAGGGTTTACCTGATAGGGTCCTTTATCCAGGGTTGAAAGTCAGTGTTGCTAAATAAATACTTTCTGTCCGATGAATACCTTACTATATTTCTCCCTTTCAAGGTCATTACCGAATACCCTTAAGAATTCATTATTCAAATAAAGATGGGGTATTGAGTATGTTCTTTGTGCTATAGAGGTATAAATCTTAAATACGTTGTATGGTAAACTAATAAGTAATAAGAGAGCTTTAATACGAATAAACTTAAGTTCTGGCTGTTGGTAGGCTGTAAACATGACATACATGACTATGGAATAAAAAAGAGTATAATAAAATCTAGAGAAACCAATTATATATTAAAAATCCTGGAAATAATAAATATTAAATGCAATTAAATACCGTTTAGGAAAATAAGCCGAAAAAAAGTATAAAAACCAAGATACAATTTTAGGTGTGGTTCATCCCTCTGTACCAATTAGAGACATACCCAGGGGGGTTATACCAAAATTTGTGAGAGAAATTATACGAGCCTTCCAGCCCATATTCCCTCGTTAGAGCACCCTTAGGGGGGTCGCTCTATATAGTTTGACCACCTAGCATGAGGAGGATGCCGCCATAACTCAAAAAGCATTAATTTTGACGCATATATTAAAATTTAAACGGTTAACATTAATTATACTTTATACATTTCCACCTACTTTAGAAGTATGGAGGCCTATTTGCTAATGTTTCGCCAGGGGGGTGATATTGTCCTGAATCCTAAATGTTAGGGTCTAAAAATTAAATGAGCTTACTCTTAGCCTAAGACACAGTTTTGCCTTTTATTTTCAGTAGGTGTTAAATCTTGACATTTTTTCCATCAATCAATTTTTAGGGTCCACAGGTAGGGCTTAATTTTTTCATAGTTTTGATAATGTAAATTTTAACAACCCACTATATGCTAGAAACCCCTTATTTAAATTTGTAGGCGTATAAATAGGACAAATTACGCCAGGAAACCTAACATAATATGCGGCACAATCTCATATTTTTCTAAGTAGGATCCTCAGAGACTATATGTGTTGTATCTTAAAAGTTACAAGAAATGTCCTTAATAACATGTCATAATTAATCACTTTGTTACTTTATCACCCTATTTCATTTGCTTTTAAATATAAATAATATGACGCTTTTAGTGAGTTGCGTCTAGAGAGTGGAAGCCTTTGGCACGTAAAAAACAATTTCTACATAAATATTCCGGGCCTTGCAACCCATTTACTCACATTAATCAATACTAATTGACTCCGTATCAAAAATCCAGAATAATAAGTGAACGATGTTTTTTGAGCTTTATTTTCTATGCCTTGTAAGGCAATTAGCTAGAAAAAATATGCCAAAATAAAAAGTAATAAATATAATTTAATTGAACTGGTTAACTACACACCATTTTTATGTTCAGTACAAATTGGCTTAGTTCAAATTTAGAAAAACCCTCTCTATTTCACAATCTTTTATAGGAGAAAGCTATTCATGAATGCCGGAAGCTCGATTAAAAAAAAAGGGTGGGATTTATCTTTGATATATATAAGCGTGTTTAACGATTAATAGTAGTAAGTTGGTATTGATTTTAGCTAATTACCATTAATACTTCCTTTTTGCTTAGCGAATAATAAGTTATATATTAATTCTATTTTTGAAGTATGGAAGACGCAAGCCTCATCATTTTTCTTGGTTAGGACCAGCAAAGCATCATTATTTAATATGGGTATGGTTAAAGAGGTACCACATAAAGCAAGATATGTTATCTGTAATAACGAACAATATATTTAATTTATATATCACGTCTGTTATTAATTTAAGAGCCCATGGTCGCAGGATCTAGGATGGATTTAAAGCGACTACAAAAAGAGCTAAAAGACTTATATCTTGATATCCCTAAAAGTAAACCTTTTTCTCTGTGATACTAAGTAAGACTTAGACTTATATTTTTTCTTGATTTTGTAGTTACAAGAAATAAGCTCGCGTAGCAATCGAATAAAAAAAATTTTTGCACAAAGTTGCCTGCTCTAAGTTTAGAGAGAACTTAAATCCTAAAGAAACTAAGCCCATTTAATCCATGTTTTAATAAGGAAAAATCTCAGGAATTTAATTTGCTACATATGAATAAAGATAAAAGGTTGGAATACATCCTATCTACCAAGTAAACTAAGTCATGATAAAACTTAGGCATAAAAATTTTGAGCAAAAAGGGTTATGTTTACGATAGTGATGGGCAGTTTATAAGCAGTGGCTCAGGGAGGTAGGTTATCTATTTGTAATAAGATTTACTTTTTAGACGCTATTAACTATAAAAAATTATATAGAGGACAGATAAACTATATAAAAGATTAAATACTTTATTCTAAATAGTAAAAAGAATAAGGGTTTACAACCTTTTCTTAGTCTACGTGCAGTGAACGGCACAGATTGGTTATTTGTTAAGATAATAAG
>JACYFI010000104.1:0-11892 GCA_020975735.1 Ophiocordyceps xuefengensis
TAAAATAAAGTATTTGTTACGGGTAGCTCCGATTTGAACTACACAATGCTGGGTGTGGAAACCCGAAGAAGTCTTCACCATAACCTGATACCCCGTTGGCTACAACAAGCCCTTTTTGGCTTTTAAATCTATTATATTTTTTATATATTTTTTATATAATTCCCCGTATTAAAAACCAAGTATATTAACCTATAACTCCATTTATAAAATTTAACTATAATACCCATGAAGATTAACCTTGATGTTAATTAAATATAAATATGCATTAAAAACTCCTGTTTGTTATATGCTTTTATTTATACTTATTTAGCTAGCCATATTGGCGGTAAGCGTTTACTTTGTTTCACAAAGCTCACTATAATTAAGTATATATATTAAATATAAGCAGTTCCGCTCTTCAGCTCTTAATTATAATTTTGCAAGCATAGATTAAGGGCTTTTTGATTAGGTGTAACATACATACATGCACATATTTTATTAAATTAACTTATGGGAGATGCTCAGGAATCGAACCTGCAAACACGCAAATTGCAAATGTTTACGGGTTATGCCATTAAAAACTACACCCCCTAAAATAGTAACATTTTTTATTAATCAATTTTCCAGCAATTTTTTTTTCCATGGTTCAGCATAGCTTGCTCTAAAACAACCGTGAAGCTAAAATGGATTTATTTACTCGTTTGTCTTTTACTTTTCTTTTTGTGCGCGTGTACCTTCGCAAGCAGCAAAGAAAATAATTAGAAATATAGCTCCTACAAGAAATTAACAATAACCTTTACTTAAGTTTTAAAGTTAAAAAATATCTTAGCAGGGCTGGTTTTGATTTTTTTCCCGTGCTTTCCGTATAAAGGAAGGACTTCGGCAGGCTACTAAAAGATTAAAAAGTTTTCTTTTCTAGGATATGAATAATTAATAAAAAAGAAGCAAATATATTCTAATTGAAAGGGGAATGGAATTCCAACATTCCAAATTACACGCCAAGTTAGGCTAAAGTGATCTTTACTTGATACCTGTCCTTGTTATATTACATGAAAGATCTAATAAGGGATGCGAGGCTAAAACATAATTTTAGAGTCTCGTTAGCAATTAAATTATTATTTTTAGGACTTTGCAGGGGATCGAAAGCTACACTTTCTAATGATTTTAAAAGTCAGTAATGTTTCACAGATTAATACTAATGTCCCTTTACTGCCACTGGTAAGAACTTGAACTTACTACCAAAAGCAATTTTCAGGCTCTGCTCGACAATTGAGCTTCAATCGGCTTACTTGAGAGATAACATGAATTTGAATCGAGGGGTGTTAAAAACACAAAGACTATCTTCAATCTAAATTACAATAACCTAAATTTCTGTATATAAGATTCTAGTTACAATACATTAAACACTACCCTTTGTCGGCAACACGCTTTTTTCAGCAAAGCACAAATCATATGAGAGATATGAGAATAAATGCACAACAAAAAATTTTGGATAGTCTTGAAGAAAAATCGTTATTTCTTCAACGTTATTAAAATATTTTTTCACCCTTTAATCTTAGGTTTACAATTTGGTTGGGCTCTGCGCCCTTTATTATCTGTTAAGGAATAATATGACCAAGGCTCTATAATTTTTTCTTTAGGAAGCGTAGGCTTAAGCCACCTCATTTGTAAATCAGACTTAAAGAATCTTCCAGGAAATAAATTAATGAAGATATTTACATATTAAGTCCAATAACACATGCTATTATTATAAATCTTATTATTTTATTTAGATATCGAATAAAACTGATTTAAAACTACACTAGGAGGCTTGCGTTTGTCATTTTGTGTCTTTATTTTTCTATACTATTAAAGGCTGGATAGAAAAATATGCAGAACTAAAAAAGTCAAAATATCTGTAATCGTAAAGAGTGATTGGAACACTTCATGGGTAGTAACCCCCAGGTTGGCTTTAAATCAACCTTCTGTCTACCCCTTTGTCAGCACTTAGACTTGAAAACATTACTTACAAATTCAAATTCCAGCGATACAGGCTCGGGCTAAAAGGAATGAACAACTTAAATTCTCTACTGTTTATGAGCATATGTCTTTTTACCCAATTGCTAAGCTAAACACTTTTTTGTGCTTTCTTTTAGGGGCTTTAGCGATTTTTTTCCTTGCATAAGCAAAGCTAAACGCACCAAAATACAAAAGACTTTTTTCAATATTTCATATTATTTTTAAAGTTTTCCAATCTTTAACTAGCTTGAAGCTTCTGGGAAGTTAAAAATTATATAGTTAATTAATAAGTCAATTCTAACTTTTTATAGGCCGGTGTATGAAACCTACATACTTCTAATTTTTCCTTGCCGGTGGTTGACGAAGTATGCCCGCACAAAAATACTAAAAAGATTAAAATGATTTTGTCCATAAGGATATTTTTTGCAAGTTTACTAGAGCTAGCCTTTCCAGGGCATTAGAATAAATAAGCTGGGCCCAAAATTTGAAAAATAAGTAATAAAATTTTTTCCATCCTTCTTTTGGTGGTTTTCTGACTGACTCCCTGGCTAAGCATACAGGGGGTGCTTTGTAAAGGTGCTTTTAACGGATATGTAAATCGCCGCAAGGCCACTTCAGGGCCTCGATGCGGCCAAGCACGGCTTATTATTTAATAATTAGAGAAAATTACCCGAAGACTTATAAATAAATTGTCCTGCCTTATTAGTATTAGCCTTGTCAGATAAATAAAAAATCTAATTACACGATATCTCCTCTAGTGTGCATGATATGTATGTTTTACCCAACAACAGCCTTTAATTAAAAACAAGTATAAAAGGCATTAAAACTAGTAGTTGCCGTTTTTAACGTAATCAAAAAAACAAATCTTTGGGCATCGGCAGAAAACCCTCCTAAATCGAACTCCAAGAAATACCAGAGTTGAGTTCAAATTACAAATTTATTAAAGTTTTGGGGCCAGGAGCCTCCACCATTTGTTACATATTAAGCTGCAAAGTAGAGTCTAAAATAATTTATAACCTATGTTTCACTTTGAGCTATCTTAATTTATGATTAACGACTCATTGTACTTAAGACTTTGGCATAAACAGTCTTAATTATTGTTAACGAGGGGCATATGCTTTACGATTTAGATATAACGCTATACGCGGGCTTAGGTCTTGCACCTATAACCCCGCTCATAGCCGGGAATATGTTACACGCGGTACTCAAACCACATTGACTAGACATGATTTTCTGAACCCGCGGGGGTAGGCATTGAAAAGCTCTGTCGTTAACCGCTTGACACGAATCTCTTTCTAATTTTAAGAGGCTACAAAACAGAGGTCAGATTTTTGGGTCCCCCTACCTAATCTTGCCGGCTTTACACTACTTACATTATTCAGTATTTTTGATTTCGTGTATATGTTTTAATAGGATAGCAAAGCTCACACAGGTGTGTTTTCTGGTCTGTAATTTGTTATTGTTGCTTTCTAGTTTAATTTGTTTTTCTATGTAATTTTTGGGCACCTTTATCTCGAATTATGGGATTCAAGGGTGATAAGCCCCGACGGGGCTACGCTTGCTAAGAAACGAGAAAAATATGCAAATAAACCATACCTTATTCGTCTAGGATCAGAAGCAATAAAATTCGCGGGAAGCCTTAAGCTGCTACAATAATGGTAGGCACTATTTCCTTAAATAAAGGTGAAAACATTGCATATTTGACCGCAACCCGAATTCTTCGAGATGGTCGCATGCTTGACTCGTAAGGAGTTAAACAGGTAAAATAAACTGGACAAGTGCACCCTTGCAAAACCAATAACCAAGTGGAGCTTGCGTGAATTATACAAGAAAAATAAGGCCTAAAGATTAAGCAATAGCATTTGCAATACAAATATAAGATTGACTAATTATACTAATATGTTAGTCCTCCGGTGCAAGTATTGCACCGGCTTCCATTGATTACAAACAAAATTACATTTACTCTTTTATGGCTTAACCAGGCATAATATATTATAGTAAGTGAATCATTAAAATTATACCGTACTGTTTATTCTTTTAAAATCTTCAAGATTCGTACGATAAAGCCTTATAACATTTCGAATGTATATTACCGTAATTTAGGAAATATCCTTAAGGATAAGTTTGTCCCCTATTATGCTTTCATGCACTTATCTTATAACTAACTTTTAGCGTTTTACCTGACCGTGCTTTATGGTATACATTTGTGTCTAAGTTAAAGAAACATCCCTATGTATAATAATACATAAGATATAAATATACAAAAGCATATATATATTTTAAATTTAGGCACATAACAACAAGGTAATACCATTGGGTTAGTAACATTATTTTAACCTTATGGAGTTTAAATCTTTCTTGTTCCCTTGCGTACAAAAGTTGTTCTTATGTTAGTCTAATTCTCCCTCTGAAGTATAGAAACCAGATACTGTTCTCACGACCTATTTTAACCCAGGTCTCATGGAACTTTTAATCGACGAACAGCGCACCCTAATAGTTCTGCGTTCATGAGGAATAAGTTACCCCGACATCCCGAGGTGCCAAACACCGCGCCTATTTTTTGGTCACTTCTTGCGCAATTAGCTGCTTCTTATTTAATCATATTTTCTGTTTCCGCATTTTCCTTCAAAATGGTTCAAGCCCATAATGGCTTCATTTTTTTTATACTATATTATTTAAGGATTTCACCTTTAATATTAACATCTATTAAGGCACCATTTTCTAATCCGTATACTATTTATGTGATATAAATATAAATTCTCTCTATAAATTCCTTCCCCTATTCGAATGGGGCATATTCTAACGAAGTGAATGCCCCCCCTAATTTTTATATATAGCGGGAGGCTCATCTATAATCCTGAAATAATAGTTTAATTGCTTTTGATTCTGCAATTATTCAGGCAACTCTACATCCAATCTTCAAAATCCTGTGATTTTATAACCTCATTTCTATTGTGTGAAAAAAACGGAAGAACTTTTCTCATTTAAGTCGGAAAATTTTTGTAAAAAAACACAACTTCTGAACCATGGAAATTCGAACCTTATTTTTTCCTTAAAGATATCAAAATTTATAGTAGAAAACTAAGAACTAATTCCCGTAGAGCCTTAATCTTTCGACTGTGTTGAGTAATCCAAAAAAACTAATTGCACTTGTATACCTAGTATTTAGAATTTCGAACTGTTTACTATCTTGCAATATTTTTTTAGCCAGCTTGCAAAGGCACCAGTAAAAAATAAAGCACGATAAAACAACTGAGAAGTAAAAAAACAGCATAATCCACTTGATCTGGTAGTTTCTTTATTTATTTATTTAAAACGTCTATCTCTCAAAGTTATAATCAGGGAAAGCCTCCCTTAGTTCGGTAAGTTTAACTCAAATTAAATTTGGCCCTTAAACTTCAACCTAAATATATTGTATTTCCTCTTAACAAGTTTAAATGGTTCTTGTATTTTTCAATATCAATTGATAAGCTCTTTAGCTGCGTCACACAAAATTTATAGTCATCCTAATTTTTGGGGTGGCGTGGCCTCTAATGGGTATTTATCGATAATCTGATGACTATTTACTACGACCCAAGATGCAAAAACGTGTTGATTTTCAAACTTGCAAGCATTTATACAGTATCATACCTAGAACTCCCCACTGTTTCACGTATTTTATTTTATTCTAATTGAAGAACTTGTATCTTTTTTAGTGTGTGCACAAACGGGCGCTGCAGATCGCCGCAGCTAGTGATTTGCAAAGATTAATCCAGCTAAAAAAGGGCTTTCTATTTTTTTTCTTATGGACAAAACCAATCCTAAACAGCATACAAACTAGAAACCAGTATAGTGTTCAAAGATCAAGATGGATCTTAGTTTATTGTGAAGAAGCCCATTTGGTAACTAAAGATTTTCCCAGCCGAATTCCAACCTTTTAACAGCAAAAGACTTCCGAAATATCTCGGTTTGAGTCTAATTACTGAATTAGGATACATTTAATTAAAGTTTCCTTCTAAATAAGAACTGAACTTAACTTTGGAATGATGAATCTAAACAATTCTTTGATTCCTCGTTTTCATTTTTAATGAAATACAGAAGCATCTTCTCTATAAACGGTTTTAGTTAATTAACTTTGAGATCTTTACATTTTTTAACCTCTCATATTTTTATACCTATAGAAATTATTATTAATTGTAATTTAATCTAGGCTATATTAGAACAGATCAACCTTAATATTTGTGCCTGGCCAGTATATTGTAACCCTTGGTTAGGATAGCAGGCCCCAGAAAAAAAATGAGTTTCTAGAGAGCCACGCCACAAAATCTTTATCCTTATCCGTAGGGATAAGGATTATGTATTACACCAGGTAGCAGCGTATAATTTTACAAATAAGAAATTATATTTTAAAATTTTTTATATTGGCGGAGGAACTTAAAATAAATTAATGTTTTGACTTTGTGACGTTATAGATTTCATCTCCTGCCCTTGCTTCGCTGTACCCCGTTATGAGGCCTTAAGCATTATATTATAGGGATAAAACAGGTAAATAGCCTTTTAAATACCTAAGACCATATTTCTTTCACAATAAAATTTTTTTTTTTTCTTTTTAAATTTTAAAGCTAAAGCATCTAGAAAAACAAGATCAGATATTAGTATGCAATTAGATTTCAAATTTTTATATTATATTCCTATGTTTTTTCTTATTATTTTTTATGATATCTTACTTTAAATAGGTAAAAAATATTTGTTTTAATTAAATTTATACTGATTAAGGCAATACATTATCATATTTTCTTAATCTTTTCAAATATGTTATTTTCCCAGGATTTACTAATCAATTTAATACCTCATATTTTTTTTCAAATTAAATATTATGGGATTTTTTTTTAATAAATGATTAAAAATATTTTAAATTTCAAACTTTATAAGATAGATTTTTCATGAGGTATTGGACGACAGGTAGAAAAAGGTAGGATGTCAATATAATGATTTGTCTTGTCATTTGTCAGACTAAAAAATTAATGGATATTTTGTATATGTCTACTAGCGTGCCTCTCGCAGGACTGAGGCTTCATATTTATGCAGTCCAACATTTCTCTTAGTTAGTAAAAAATAAAAAACCCTTTATTAACATTTTTTGATACCTCTTTTTTTATTTATTTTGAAATATTTTTTTTTTTAAATATTAGGGCTTTCTCTATTTAAATAATATAAAGTCTAATTATTGCTTTATTGTTCGTATTATTTAATTTTCCGGCGGTACGTCACATATATTCTTTCTTAAAAATCTTTCGTCTTCTTTAAAAGTAGTAAATAAATTTTTTAGAGCCTTAACGATTTATGAATTTTTGAAATATAAAATTAAAATAAACTTTTAAGTTATTTTTATTAATTTTTTTATGATTTTAACGCTATATCTTTTTAAATTATTTTATTTATAAACAATAAATCAAATGTTTTCTCCATTCCTCTAGAAAAAGAAGTAAATATTTTATATTCCAGGTATCTCCCCGTTTTTTTCTTTAAAGCAATTGTTAGTCTCAAGATTTTATTCAAGTTGATGTGTTAAATATTTTATGATTGTTTTATTGGTTAGTTGCAGCATCTCTCCTATCATACATGCATATCCCTATAAGAATAGACTTTATAGTAGCTGATCTTTGAACCTGATCCTTGAGGTCTAGGATTATGCAACACCAGCACAAAGAAAAGCATAAATTTCTTTAATTTTCTTCTTTAAAATATTATATAAATTAAAATGTGGGTAGTAATAAAAAAGGATTATTGTTTTATTGACACAATTTACTTCACCTTATAGTCGTTTGAACGGTTTTGATTTAAATATTTGATTAAAAATAAACTTGCCTTAAGTTTTGACTATTATTTTAGTAATTCTGAAATTTACACCAATTGTTGATTTAATAAAATTTTATTTCCTGGCTTTTTATAGCGTAGCTTCGCGTAACCACCTTAAACATAAATGAATAAAAGCAAAGACGTTTTAAGATATTCTGTCTTGCATACTTCTTAATTTTCTGCGAAGCATCTCTTTGCTGAGTGCTAACCATGTGGTAACCATTATCCCCTTACCCCTAGGCTTACGGTAGCAAAGGATCAGAGTTTTAGCAGAAATAGTTAGGGTGGTTAGTAGGCTAGGCGGATTTTCATTATAAAAATTATCGAAGGCTAACACACTAAGAAGGAGGCACAGACAAAAAATAACTTAAAAATAAATTATTAAAGACAAACCTCCCAAGTACGTCGCTTTTGCCATTACCAAGATCATCCCTTATTGCATCTATGAGGATCCTATGCCCCTAGCCTTAGCAAACTGTAACGGATTGGAGATACTCCCAAACAGCTAAGGTCAAAGATTTAGCCGTTGAGGCTATTTTAGGTATTGAAAAAGAACATAACCATATCCTTTTTTTCACACGACTTGTGTGAACAAGCAAGATAAAAAAAAAACCCCTAAAATATTAGAAACTTTATAAGCTTAGCTCAAAAGCACAGCCGAAAAATTTTTAACATAATATTTTTCAATTTATCCGCTCTAATTCCTTTACAAGTTAAATCCTACCCCTAAATTTAAAGTTTAAGTATAATTTACCGTTAAATTGGGCTGCATAATATTGTTACCGCCAGGGAAAAAAAGGCATGGCATGCCGCCAGGCCCCAATAATACGAATTAATTTCATATGAGCTTAAAATAAGGTTACTACTAAAAAAATAGCAACAAAATATATTTATAAAATTATTAGAACCACCTGTTTGTACTCTTTACAGGGTCTTGCCCCAAAAAACTAGTCTCCTAGTGATAGTTCCTTACCAAAAGGCACTGTAACTATTAAAAATAGTAACTAATTAGGTGATTTTTACTGTTAGATAACATTATTATTGTTTCTATAAATTAATGCTTTTTTGTTTTCCTTATTTCATAGTATAGCTTTGCGATAACGCACGAACGCCTAAAAAAAGGAACCAGTAAGCCAATTAATCTAACTTACTTATAATCCTTAAACCAATTTATTCAATATGAAAGGATAAAATTAAAGGGATTCTCATAGTCACATTGTTTCCAATCTAACCCTTATTAATCCTTAAAAATATCTCAACAACTCTATAAATTTAGGGTGTAAGTAAAAAGTGCTAAGGGATCTTTCCGCCTAACCTAGAGGTAAGCTGTATCTGCACCAGCTACTTCAATTTCACTTGAGTTCATCATTAGACGACAGCTGGGTATCGTTACTCCATCATGCAAGCCGCATTTAACGGCCAAGCAATTCGCCCTACCTTGGGACCCTCACGTTAAGGGCGCACTTTACCGGGGGTTCCCTGTCGACCTTAAATTAATTTAGTTTTATTTAGATTTATCTTTGTAACCAAAGCCGGCACCGGCCCACATTTTTCACACTTTATAACTTAGATTTTTTATCTTTCAGCAAAGTGGGCTGTGGTTTTTAAGTTTAACAGCGTAACAACATCATTTTTATGCTTCTACCTTGTATCTTGATATTAACTCAAGAAATTGGCCCTCCTTTATCCGAAGTACGGGAGTCATTGACCCGGAGTTCCTTTCGCGCCACCAAAAATTTTTTATCTTTGAAGGTTAGGGCTATGTGGTACCTTAAAATTGAATATTAAAGAAATAACGGTAGAAATTCATTCGGATTCATAGAACGAATTTGCTATAAGACCATCCTGAATAAGATGTAACTTTTAAGAATTCACAAATTCGGTCCATTTTACGTGCGGAGCCTCATAAAGTCATTTTTCTTTGCTCCCTGTAAAAGGAATAGTATGGATAAAAAGGAGTAATAACTATTTTGTTAATATCTGCAAGACTTGTATCATAAAAATCTTATGAACCTAGTTTCTTGGTGTGGGAGAATTGTTTATAAACTTTACTTGCCTTAAATACATTTGGTAAAGCTTTGTAATAGAGCACAAAGTATTTCTTTTATCCTTGTGTATTTTAAACACTTATTTACAACTCCTTCACCTACATATTTGTATCGTTTTTCCTTTTATTTATTTTTACAAAAAACATTCCTTCGCCTTCTACATAACCCTATACTTCAGTAAGGATTGTATATAGCAATAATTCTCTTTTTTACGGTCTTTCAACCGGTTCTATTTTTTAGAGAAATAAGATGCAATTGCTTTAGGCATAGTCCCGGAAAATTCATAGAACTTCAATATTGTGAAATTTTGCTAATCCTCGATTAAGAGGCTCTTATTAATCATTTAACTTTACAGCCTTGTTCACAACCTGAAAATCTACTACACTTCTCTGTCAAATTAAAGGATAAGTTCAAATTTTAAAAATAATCTCTAAGTGTTTCATAGAAGAACTTTCATTAAACTACTGCGCCATCCTAACCCGCATAGCTACTCTGCCCCTACATTACAATCAATTCCTTATCTGTCTAAAAGACTTTTTCTTATTTATTGTAGAGGAAAATTTTGAAAAGACAGTCGCTTAACGCTAACCTAGATTTAAGTTTGAATTTTTATCATAAAGTATTGGAAAAGTATCTTCTGGCTAGTTTTTTTTATTAAAAAAAAAATGGGCTAAATCACCGATATATAATTAGGATCAAGGATTTGTTATTCGGGCAATTCTTTATCATTAGTTAAAAATCGAAGTTAATAATAATCCCCCAAGAATTGGAAACATCAAATTTTCTTTGCTTAAATGTAATATTTTCCCCAATTTTCGTAATTCTACAATATTCGAATCCAACGTTTTCCCTGGGGGGCCAAGTTACAACCTTACAATATTTAAAATATTGAAAAATCATTCTACTCAGTGCTTTTTACACAAGGCAGTATTTTTACGTTTACTTCACTGATTTAGACCGCGAAATCCCCATTCCTATACTACAAATCTTCCTAATTGTTACCATACATCAGGATTTAGGCTGATCCCGCTCAGGCGACTTTGTCATAAGTTTGGGTATTAGGGGAGCTTTAGGGTGTTCCCCGAGTTTGGTTTCTATTCACAATGTCGGGGCCTAATCCCCAATTCCAATGATTGTTTTACTCATTACTCCTTTCGTATTTGCCCTACTCGCTTAGCTTTTGTCAGATCGAGGGACGGTGTTTTGTCATTTGTTCTAGATAACAAATAATATTTTGTTATTAGAATCAAATAATAAGTTTACTATTTTCAGCACATTTTATACTAAAATGTTGTCCCTAGTAAAAAAGATCTTTCTCAAGTTTAAATCTTGTAGGAAATTATTAAACTTTTAGAGGGCGCCCGTTACATTAATATTATCATCAGCTTAAAGCGGGAAAAATTTTCTTTTAGTTACTCATGGCACCCATTCTCACTTGGGTTAAATCTGTATTATAATTTATTTAAAAAAATAAAGAATCCATTTATTTTACTCAAACGTTCCGCTACCCACCAAACGCCTTATCTACTAACCTTTAAGTATATTTTACTAAAATCATTTAAACTTAGGCATTATTAATCTGTAAATACATTTAGATACTTAAACTGAGGCTAACTTTAAAAAATCAATTTTTAGGCTGACAGGCTACCAACAGCAAGCAGTCGTATAAATGATTTTGTTTATAGAACCAATTCTATTAAAAAAAATATTTAATAACTAGAACTGTTGAGCATCATACTATTTATACTGTTGAGTATTAATACTATTATAAGAAAATAATATTATGTATAAGGATTGTATACTTACTGTTAGACACCAATACTAATTTACCTGGTTAGTAATAATACTATAACTGGTTGAGCTTTAATACACTATATTAAATGTTATAATAGAACTTTTTACCTATGGTTTTTAGTAGACTAATTAACACAGCGAAATCTTTATTTAAAGAACTATGGACATGTGAGTCATATTCTCTTCAACACAATTCGCCCCCTCTGATTGTAATTGTGTCTAATGTTGAAGTACA
>JACYFI010000105.1:0-12757 GCA_020975735.1 Ophiocordyceps xuefengensis
ACCAAGTCTCAAAGGTCCCACACCTTCTATAATACCCCTGAAGACCAGTTAGTTATAACTTAACACTATGAAACAAACTCTTGCAGAATAAACGTTTATTTTTTCCACTTCATTATGATTTATACACTATTATACTGTGAAAATAAAATAGATAATCGATGTTAATAACTTCACGGTATATTAGAGAGAAATAAATAAATAGATCAGAGGTGTGATTACCGGAAAAGGCCTGTGTGGCGCAAGCTCATTAATGATTGAGATCCACAAAAACTTTTTGTAACACTAAGTGCTGCAAACGTCCTCAAAAAATGATACTCTTTCGAACACTAGAGGGTTTGACCTAATGGTCCATAGTTACTGGATAAAGTTGAAAAAACGGGCTAACAGGGGTTTTCCATGGTTTTAGATAGGGTGCTTTGGACGCCCAACAAAGTTCATGTTATTATGTAGTTAAGATTAAAAATAAATTTAGGATAACTTCTTTGATTGAGTAGCTTTTCACAACTCAAGAGAAAGTTTAATTATGTAAAGATAGGATTAGTTAAGTCCGGAATACACCCTAATTTAAATTTTTGTTTAGTGCTTCGCTATTAGCATACTTATGGTTTTTCCTTTTTTTTTCTGCTGTTGGTTTGGTTGGTTTAACATACATAATGCACCCTTTAGGGATATGGCCATACTACGATTTTATCCGCAAACTATCCCTATTTTAGAGCTGCGTAGCTCCACTTAAGCAATCCTTGTCATACACTCCACATTGCCATTCTGCCCCTGCGTACGTAAACTAAAGCAAGGTGGGTTACAAATGCCCAGGATAAGGCTACAAAGCCTGCCCTTCTAGTAGTATAAACTATTTATTAAAACTAAACCAGTATTAAACTACCTAAAAATGTTTAATTTATATAGCAGGTAAGTATGCTTTAAATCTTGTTTAACAGAATAAATAGAAAATACGTATATTAAAACCATTTTCTTTTATAAATATGTCACAATTAACACCTTTTAATTATGGAATGAATTATTAATTTGGTTTTTGGCTGAGGTAGTATTATGTTCTTAATATATCTAAATATATACTACAAAGAAATACGTTGCGTTAAGATCTTCATCACTATGTTTAATTAATAAATACAATATAAAATATTGCAATTCATAGCTATAAATTACTCTAAGAATTAGTTATTTTAAAGATCTATATTTAGAGGAGAAATATAACTAAACGTATGTTTCCTACATTATCTTCAGAAATATAAGTCCCTTAGATTCAATTTGAAGTAACGAGATATAATTAATCCCAGAAGTTTTTTAGGTGGTAACTTACACTTTTATCTTTTAAACATATATAGGATTTTACTTTAATATATCGGGGGGGTTTAATATACTTAATCTTAGTCTTTAGTGCAACTATGCTAAATAAGTTAGTAAGGTAAAAATTCGATCTACTAGCTAAGAAATCTCTATACGGTTAACATCGACAATCTATAGTTACACATATCAAATAATTGCTAGAAATGGCAAATTTTACTTCCCCCCTTTCATATATAACTTCTAATTGTGTCTTATATTAATAAACTAAATTTTTAAATATCGGATGGTGGCCCTTACAGTTTTTGCATCTACAGGCATTTTGCTTTAACAATTGCTCTAGTTTTACAATAGTAAGTAGGGGCAACAATATTTAGGTTTCCAGAAGATCATGGTTAAATCTTTTGTTACTCAGTACGCAGGTTGCCCGCCTTTAGGTCTTTACTTTTTTAGACTATTGAATTCATTCACGTTATCTTGAAGATGTGGGTAATCTCTGTTTAAGATTAGGAAGCTTAACATAGTAGCAGGGCAATGTTATTGAGTATTTAAGTGGTTTGTTATTAACAAATTTAATGTCTCAGGATGAATTTTTTACATTGTAAGTTTGGGAACCATACTTTTTATAATAGCTTTCTCGGGTTTGAATATGATTGCCTTAATCCAAGCTCAAGTTTTCGAGGTATTGGAAGTGCTTACATAAAGACCGGATCTAGACTTAACATTAAATTGACTTGACCTTAAAAAAAATTATACAAATTTTTATACAACTTGGTACATTTTTAATACCAAGACTTTTTATCTTTTTTTAGTTACCCGTAGAACGTAAATTTTGAAACCAAACCATGAGGATATGGGCGTAAATTAGACTTTACTTCGAAATGTTTGAATTTTTAAATGATTAGTTTCAAAACATTTTTTTGTAAAATCATTATATAATCTTATTCTTATGGTTTTTTTGTCCCGACGTTTTTAAATTTATTTAAGAATTCCTTATTTATTTTGGATGAAGCTAGATTTTAAAATGTATATATTCGTACACCATTAGCATCTATATTTATTTAACTTCTTTTCTCCACACTATTATTGTTTTAATAGGATATTTGGTGAGGATTATATAGTTTATTTTATAAGACAAGGATTATGAACATTTTATTTAGGCTTATTTTCTAAATTATGTAAAATTTTAAAAAAAGTAATTTACAAATTTGAATTTTATTATTAGACTTATTTAGTATAACTACTCTTATTGACAGAATTCGCTTGAATTAAACTAGGGCTTGTTATTCGTGTATAGGAATGAAAGATTTTATTTATAATTATAACATTTTATTCTTTTTTAGATAATATTATTTAAAGCGGATTTAAAAAAGGAAAGTTTAGTTGTAAATTGGTAATCTCCGAAACTAGTTTGTAATGGATTGAGTTTATTGTCGTTATTAAGTTGAATAGCCCTACAGGATGACAATATATTTATATTTGAAAAAAGATGATTTACTTAATAAACGGATTCCCGTCTCATCCTAAATAAACCTATTTTTTAATGGGATGGTAATCGAGGAAATAATCCCTGTAGGGAGTTTGAAATATATACTTAAATCTCTGTAGGATATCAGTTCTAAGATGGAATGAAAATAAATGTTGATGGAAAGGTTGGAAAAAAAGTAAGCGAGAGAATTTACCAACGTAGATATACAATACAAAATATTTGATAAAAATTTGCGGGTACCATACTTTTACTGAACAAGAAGAAGAATATTAGTTTTATCTGTTGAGTACAAGGGTTACACCTATTCCTTTATAGGTATAATGAGGGTTTAACAGTAAATTTCTTGGCGCTGAAACACGAATTTGGTGAGGGGAAATTGTTAGTAAAAAACGCTTACTTAAAATGAATTATGTTAAAGCGGTTAATGGGTTAAAAGGTAGCTTTTTAAAAAGAAATACTAGAGTCGTTTAGATAGGAAAATAAAATTAAATAATGACGACCTTTATATACCGAATCTTAAACCTTAATTTTGTAGTACTTAAGATTAACATTACAAATTATGGCTGTATTTTTTTTTTAATGCGGTGTAAATTACCGAAGCAAGGGTTGCTTAAACTAATAGTTCAAATTGTTGAGAGTGAGCAAAAGTAAGTAAGAAAATCAATAAACAATTAAATCTTGATCCTTATTAAGTAATAATAAAAAAATTCAAAATACATGGTAGAAATAGTTGACTTGAGCACATAAGCCGTATAGCTGTGTTGAGGTTGTTCTTGCATATTTATCAGCTAGGGCTAACCACTTCTACTATGAGGCCGCTTATGAATAGTTAATTATTCATATCTAGCTTTCCAGAGGAAGACTTTAGTATGTGCTATAAGGCGAACAAATGAGAATTTTTTTTTATAGATAGTAGTTTTATAACAAGAACATTATATAATTTATAACTCTCTTATATTCAATTCTTTAGACACTTATAGTGATTCAATGACATTTCATTTCATAAAGAAAGTTTGTATGAATGGAAAATACATAAAAAAATATGGTTGAGTTGGTGATGGCTCTGATGAATGCTGGTTCCAATGCTTGACAACAGTCGCTAAGTCTAACGTTTGGAATTTTCTAAGATTAAAGTAACTACAATATAAAGGGTATTAAATTAAAAAAGTGGTGTGTACCGGTGAGTTATAAAGATCATACAATTTGCCGGCCTAAGGAGGAAGGGTAAAATCCGTTCATTCATAGAATAAAAGGGGTACAGTTCCCTGCTTTAAGAGGGCAGATATATATCTTCGGCGATAGGTTAGTAGTTAAAGGTGATTGACTTAACTAGCTAGACACTATCGTAGCGATCTGAAAGGGTTTGATGACCACATGGGTCTTTGAAAAAACCCCATGAAATTAGTCTAGCGTGAGGAATGTTTCGTAACTGGCCTAACGGCTGAACTGGAACTTGCGAAAGTGGGCAAGTCCTATTTGATCAGGACTAAAAGAAGATCTATAGGATTAATTACTAAATTAAATAAAAGCTTTTTGTTTTTATATAATTGAAATGAACAGTATGTATATTGTGCTCGTAATAATTACGTTGCCACGTGCGGGTAAATACGTCAAGGTGACTAGTATTATTCATCTTAAATTGGGTGTAAAAGGTACCTAGACGCGTCAATAGTAGAGGTTATATTACATGTTAGTATTTGACTAGAGTTATATGGAGAAGGGAGCTACTTTAGGAAGGAAAGAATGGAATATCTTTTGATAACCAAGGGGACTCGGTAAGTGCCGAAGGCACCCCTTTAGGTAAAACCTGACGTTGAGGGCACGAAGGGGCACGAGAAGAAAGCAGGAATTTAGATACCCAAGTAGCTTTGCAGTAATGGATAAGCCAAGATTAATGAACAATTTAATAATTTAGTTCGTCAGGATAAAAACAAAATTAATTATTTATAATATTCTTTGGTCTATAAATAAGTTGTAAGCTTCCACCCTCAAGAGTTAATGTGGCCACGCAGGAACTAAATCACTAGGGACCGTTCTCAGACAAATCATTAGTGAAGATGTTGTTAATTCGATAAACCTCGAAGAACCCCGACCACCATTTGTATAATAATAATTTACAGCGAGTTGCAGGGTCTGTTATTCAGTTAGAATGTTGGAACTTTGGTTTCCATGTAATTATAACGAAAATCCCATGCTGTTAATTTTTGGAATGCGTGGCTATCAAAAAAACTTTTTATGAGTAGAGTTTCGGCTACTACCGATAGGCATTAGAATTCCTGATATATTGGATAGAAAAAGGGGGACGAAAGCAGTTCCATCATGGCCTTTAATGTTGGGGCTTATAGACGTGCCACATATTCCTGCTTCTTGAGCTAAGAGCTCAAGTAGCGCGGGATAACTAATGAAAGTCGGGGACCTTTAAGCTTATGTACCAAACCATTATACGAAAGCATTGGAGTGGACTGAAAGTAATTACCTCAAGTATGGTAAAGTCCAGAATGATGGATCGGAAGAGAGAAAATTAGGTATCGCGGATCTAATCAATTACCAGGTTTAAATGTCCCGCAAGCCATAACAAACTTGTATTGTAAAGAGAACGAGTAGACGGTAGTATCACTAATAATTTTTAGTATTAAGGTGATACCTATGGGTTTTCGAAAGAAATTATAAATCAAAGCCCTTTCAAAAATATCCAGTAAATTTTACATCGCACGTTATTTATTCAACTATTGCGCCAGTTAAAGATCTTAGTTTAGAATAATAGCTAACGCACCACCCCTGGTTTATAAAAGGTTTTTATGAGAGGGATCAGTTTTTCATTTTATTTTGAGACAAAAAAATCAGATAGTTCTACATATTGTGATGGCTAGATAGTGTATTAATGTTGACACAAGAAGGAATTTTGATACTTTGAAATGTATTAAAAACAATATTTTTAAAGGGAAGGGGTACTATGTAAGGCAATTGTTAAAGATAGGTTCAATATGTTCAAACCATTCTTATAGATGAAATACTGGACATTAAGTTATTACCACAATTTTCGATAAAACCGTTCCTTTAATAGTAAAAAAATATGCTGGAACCTACTTTTATTTAGGACAGCCCGTGTTTAATCGAAATAAAGAACATTTAACAATAGAAGGATGCATGAAATGTGTATCAATAGAACTTCTATGATTTAAATGGTTTATTCTGATGAATAACAAGAGAGGCTTACCCCGAATATAATTGAAGTACTAAACCTTAGTGGGTCCAGACTATTCATACCAGACTCACGAATGAATTCTGGGGTTTTACATTCGGGTGAAGGTTGTTTTAAGGTTAAATTAAGCATAATCCTCCTGGGCGGTCAAATCAGGATTTGTGCAGTACATATTAATATTCCAATTAACTCAACAATTAATCAGGGGATGAAGCCTTTAAAAATCTGGAGTTTATACTTGCCTCTAATCGGGGTGTGGTATATTTAGTGACGGAATGGACGTAAAATTGGTATTTTGTAAGAAAATTCTCTAATTATTATAATATAATTATACCATTTTTTAATAATCATTAAAGGTAGTAGGTGTAAATTAACAAGATACTTAGATTTATGTAAGCGCTTATGAAAATAGTATAGTTAAAGGTCATTTATTCTCCTTCAGCGGTTAGAAGAATTAAAAAATGATAAAAGCTGGAAATGGAATCGTTAAGAGAGTATTATAAGGTAGTGCTGAAATAAATATTGTTATTATATGATAAATTTGATAAGGGCCTGAACAAAGACGATGCAAAGATGGTGAGAATTAAGCATAATCTCAAAAAAATAGGATTAAAATTTAAGGTATTGTAGCTCTGAAATTCACCTACAGGAATTAGCTAATTACTAGTAACTTGAAATCACCTGTCCACTTGTTGGAAGTACCCTCGGATTGGTTAATAACCACTCGTCACATGCTGAAAGAGACTTAGCAATAAGTTTGCTATTCTTTAGTAATTAAGTAAAAAAAAAACATGTAGGTTTTGTCGTTGGATATTGGTTATCCTGAACAGCCACGCCAAGCCTGTCTATCTATTGGGGAGACTTACGTTATTGCCGGGTTCTAATTAGTGTTAGAGTCGAAATGACGGTTCGTGTAGTGTGCAAGTTCACGAGATTACATAAACATAAACCTAGAATTTAATTTTCTCCTTTTATAAAGAGGGTTCCTTTATTCGGTAAAAAGGGTTGTAGCAGTAAACCTCAAACTAATGCCTTTTAGGTCGAAATTCTCTGCTTCCATACACTTGTGCATATGAATTACTAGAATTAGGTGACTTTACTGGTAAAGGGGTTAGTCCTGACACGATGAATAGATATCGGTTCGACTCCATCTAATTCGAAGTAGATAATAAATTAAATATTGAGGATGAGTTTGGTCAATCAATATCTTAAAAGGTTCCAATTACAGTTTTTCTCCGAATTCCTTTATTTACGCGCCTATTTCTGTATTCTTTTTGTTTTTAGTACTAAAATTTAGCTATGGAGGGTCAAGGTCAAAAATCTTCAAAGCCTCAGGCATGGGGATGCAAGCACCGGTCTGATTTTCAATATATCATTAATTAAAAAAAATACCTCTTAAGGTAGCTGGCGCAAGCTGCTAATTTTTAATAGCCTTTTAAGGACAGCGTAAATAGATAAGATTGCTTCAATTCAAGATCTTACGAAAGCTGGATTTTGGGGGGGGGATAATGGAAAAAGAACAAACACAACAATAAAAAGGAATTGAACTTTTTGGAATAGGTTTGATTGTTCAATAGCAAGTTATCACAATGAGGCCCTTAGTAAGGATTTAGCAAGCTCAGATATAATTGTTTTTAGCGGTAGACCGGCATATCCATAACTTTGGGTTCCAATATAATGCAGGCTCAAATAAGCTTTATATAGATAAAGTGGTTAACTGGCTTGCTTTTACGCTTCGCCAGCAAGACCTAATTTTAACAAGGAAAGGTTGCCATAGGTAGGTAACCCATTTGCTAAATGGTATTTGTTAGTTAGGGAGTTCGAAGTTCCACCTTTTTCATCCGGCTTCAAACGTCTAGAATTTGAGAATTATAAATTTCATTTTAGATTTTAAGGATAGCTTTTTATTGCTAAGCTTCTTACTTAGTATATTTTCTTAATAGTGCTTTTGAAGAGCCACAACCTAAGGGATAATGAGCCTCTAAAAATCACGAACGATTAAAATAATTAGCTGGCAGTGGTGTTAGATGGAAGTCATCCTATGTATGTATGTTAACCACCCAACAGCCCAAAAAGCCCGACTATAATACTTAAACACTTAGGTTAAACACAAGGTCACAACTGTAGTCTTTAATTTCCTTCGCTGTATTTTTTCTTTGGCTAAGCAAGCTAAAGCAAGCCTTGCTTCTAAAAATAAAAATAAAAAGTCTGCTATAGACTTATACACTCTTTCTAGTATTTTGTAACCCCTATATATACTTAACTGAAGATAAGGGAGCTCGCAATTGATGTGTAAACTTAGCCAAGCTTATATATTTTGTTTTTTTATGGAAAAAAACTGGATTATCTATCCTTGTTTAGCATCCGGTTGAAGACCCCTAAACTATTATATTAAAAATAAAATAGTGAGCCTTTAGCATATCAAGCGTTGCTTCGGCTTATAACCCTTGTGACTAGACACGTGCCCATAATCGCTCGGGTGGTGTCTTAAGAGCAAGGTACTTGCATATCAAAATGAAAATGAATTTTATAGCTAACCCTGCAAGGATAAAAAAATAAAGCATGAGGCCACAACCGCACCTGCTCTGGTTATTTTTCCTTATGCAAGCGAAAAGTAAAGAAGTTTAAGATCAATATTAATATTTGGAGCAAATACAATGCCTTCTACACTGACGTCAAAGTCGTTAACTGTTTAATAACTGTTTATTAGATGTTCAATTTCAATCTTAGAGGGGGTTTTAAACAAGAAGAATTCATTACCGATTAAACTGTTGTATCTTATTATTATAATGTGACAATTTGTCCGAAGTAAATTTTTTCAACGATCATCCTGTTTCAGTTTCTAGTTTCACCCTTTCCCCTTGGCCCATTTTATACAGCATTTCTTTATATGCTTTAACAATAAATGCCTGCATGAATCTATCATCTTTTTAAATTTAATATAGTTATGATAATTTTTCCTATATAGCTTTAAGTTACCAGTAATAGGCATCTTTCGACATTATGGATTTAGGGCAATTAAACTCGAAAGGTATAATATTTCTTTCGTGACCTTGATTTAAATATTTAACCAATTGCTGGAAACCTTAAGGCGATCAGCAGGAAACTGTAGAACGGATAAATATTCCTTTCAGTGTCTTCAGAGAGCTATGGGTTAAAGATTAACTAGTTTCAAATTCAAACTATAGTTAAAATATATCCCAAGAAATATGTAAGTATATTTTATTCCGTAACATACTTAACGGTAACCTAATGAAAAAAAAGGCAATGTATATTCATTTAATTTTAATACAAATCTCTTACAAGAAGAATCCTTTTAAGAATTTACACCTCAAGAAAGATATAAACTTTTGACTGCTAATAACCAAGTTAGGGGTATATTATTCTTTCCGGCTAATAGTAAAGGTGATGGGGATCAATTATATAAAGTGATCACTAAAATACGTTTTTTGCCTAGCGAAGCTATGCTCTAAATGATAAACCCATGTATGAAAATTCCAACAAAGTTCTTAATTCAGTTATTATTCATATGAAAGAAAAAAGATGGCGTCTCAGATAGTTGATAGTATAATTTAATGCCGAGGAGCTAAATTTAAATATTATTATCCCTTATCAACACGGAAAATTTTATGTACCCCGAAGATTATACGATACATAAAGCTTTAGGAGTAAATGTATCTAAGAAATGGCGAGGGTAAATTTCTGTTTATTAAAAGCCTACCCCCTCCATTTAAGAACAAATAGTTTGGCTCTAAATGCACGACTTAGCGGGATTGACTTGTCCACTTGACGGATTTTTTTCTATAAATTCTTGCGCAAGAGATGATTCTGTAGGAGGCAAGTACCAATGTTGTAATTTTCTATTAAATCATTATCCCTAGCTTGCTTTAGCTAAGGGTGCTATGCATGTTTCACCTAAACAAACCAACAGCCCACAAAAATTAAATAGAATTATTAAAGATCTAATGTCATGACCATCAATGCAGAATTTATTTAAGTTTAATTTGAATTATAAGGGTAGGAAAATATCCTATTTTCAAAGACCCAGACAAAAAGTTGTATTCTCATGCCCAATTCTGACAGAAATCACTACATTATATCTAACTATTTACACTAAATTTTCTTTATGACTTAGTAAACCATCTTAATTTATTTAATGTTATATAAAAGGATTAAAAATATTTAGGAAAACCTTTGAACTCATAAAAATGGAGATATCTTGAAGCTACGTTCTAGTCAAATTAAAATCTATCAATAAGGGGGTCAGTACAGAGTAAGATAATTGAAGACCATCCTTAAAAATTATTATTAGTATTTACAAAAAATAAATATACTTTTGTTAATTTTTACCGAATAAAATCAGAAGCTGACTGTTGCTTTGCAGTCAATAAGAAATTGTTCTTTTGTGTAGATTGGTATCGTACAGTACCCTTAACACTAGTATTTCCTAGTAAATTCGTGGTTTTATATCTTTAATGAGTATTTAGGTTAACCACACTCTCCGATGTCCAAAAGGATAAATTAGGGTGTGATATTCTTTATATTATCTGAAGGCTTATATTTTTCCTTTTGCTATTTATTAGCTATTTCCATAGGAACAAGACTTGTGGATAGGTAACCAAAACTCGGGGAAAACCCTACAGCTTCAATAATTAGCTATTCTCGAAAGATATTGAGTGTCGCATTAATGAATTGAGAGTATAGTAATATCATTAAAGGATTCTGTGGCTGAGGCTCCAAAGGGGAATGGCTACCGCCGAATGCTAAATCAGATAGTCATATATCCCTGTAAATGAGCACGAGCAGACCGGCGTCCCTCAATACATTATCTAAATATTGTCGGTTGCTCCTAAGTGCCAGGGAACTTGGGTTTTAAAAATCTATAAGGAATATTATATACTATATTTACGCGAGGCTTCGCACAAAAAATGTGAGAATAAAAATATCTATGTTTAAGAATACTCCAAAAACATTCATATTTTCAAGTAAACTAGCATTATTTAAATCAACTTCAAATTAAATCTTATCATATTTACTGGGGTTTATGATGGAGAAGATGCTTTTTTTTAATAGGTGTTTAGCTCAGATTTAAATTCCTAAAGGTAGGATAATAGAGTAAAAGCTATATTTCATGATGAGGTCTCAATACTAAAAGGATATAGCCTTATTAAATAAATTCAATTTAGGTTTTTTGGTGTAATTTAGAAATATCAAAATTAGCGAGCGGAATCCTGTTCAATTTAAGAGTATTCTGGTGTTAGAAGATTTAAATTTAATAATTAAATCTTTTGACAACTATCCTTATACCTCGTAAGCAAACTCCCGACTATTTACCTTCAAAGAAGTTTTAAAGTATGATGAAACAAGGTCAAAATCCTAACTTAGAAGGTTTTAAATAAAGAGTTCATATCTATTAAGCACTCCATTAAATAGTGGGAAATTTATCTGATTGCGCCGTTAGAGCTTGCTTTCCTAACACAGCTTTAAAATGCAGTAGTGTCCGCCCAGAAGAATTTACTTGATTTAGAGCTTGATTTAGCTGGGTTTACGAACCGGACGGGGTGTTTTGTTTTTGCAATTAAAAAAATTCACCCGGATCAAAATAGGCAGAAATAAGTATTGATTAAGATTTGAGTTTTAACCTCAAACACAAAAAGATAAAGAACTTTAAACGTTTTATATCTACCGTTAAAGTTCGGTCGGTTCGGTATATTCTAAATATTGATTTTGGGGAGGTTTTATAGTTGAAATATTACAGATGTTCGTAATAAAAATTATCCATTATTTGAAAAATTTAAATACACTGGGTTTACTTAAATTAAATAAAACATTTACCGAAAGATCTTTAACAAGGGCTTTAACCTATAGGATGAAAAAAACCCCAAATTAAACAGGAAGGGTTAGAGAATTAAAAAAAATAAAAGGTAGATGATAGGAACTATAATCATTAGTATTTTAATATAATAAAGTATCTAAATTAAAACTAATATAAGGGTTGTGCTTTAATCACAACAGTGAATTAGGATCTTCACATGACCCCTATGGGTAATAGTCAACCTATTAATCCTTTACGAATTAACCTTTATAATTACAGAAAATATATTATCTATTGGAGCAACAATTTATGTTCGTCCACCACTCTTTATTAAAGGGGATAGAGAAAGAGCATTTAAGATTGGTGACATTTTGACAGTAGTATAGGCCCTTAGCTATTCACTTGCTATCAAAATGAAGGTTTTCACCTTTTATTTGGTTTAATGTGGTTATTGAATATTATTGTATTATATACTATTAAGTAGTTTATAACATTTACAAAGGTATGATTATATCTAAACCTGGCCTCGGTAAAAACCCTGCAAATACCAGTAAAGCATTTTAACAACTTATTTGCTGCGGCCAAACGTTAAAGATTTTTACTAAGTACCGAAACATAAGATTCCATCTTTTCCTCCTTATTTGAGTAACAAGGTATCTTAACAGGTGTGAAGGGAGTTTAGGTCGCCTTAAAAGTCTCAAAGGAGTAAGTTCTACAGGTTCAGGGTATAAGTAACACCTGAATTTAAAATGGAGTTACATAATGGAGATCATCTTAATTACTAAAAAAATTCATCTTTTTTTTGGGGATAGGTACCAGTAAATGATATTGTAAGATAAAAATTAGGCCAGCTATAGTGTCGCTAATCCGCCAAGGATTTGGCAAATAAAATTATTACCTCAATTTGATAAATAACCCCTTTTATTTGACTCAAGAAAAGAGCAGA
>JACYFI010000106.1:0-17326 GCA_020975735.1 Ophiocordyceps xuefengensis
AAGAAAAGAATTATTTTATCTTTAATATCATAAATTTATATACACGATATTTACTTGATCTGTCTATTTAAAAGCTTTCTCAATCTTTCACACCCAATAAACCCCATAAATTCTGTTATAAAACTTCATCTCTCGCATGTTGGAGTAAAAGAGAAACTAACTTAACATGGTAATTAACCAGTTGTATAGTTTTTTTTAATTATGATCTTACAAAAAAATAACCCTATCCATCTACAAATCCAGCAAAGCATGTTTGATGCTTTAATTATTATGGTTATCAATCATTAAGCTGTGGTACACATTTAAATAGAAAATGGAATCTTTGTAAAATTTATAGACAGTCATTCTGTTCATAGACCCTTTATATTTATAAGTTTCATACATACCATCCATATCAAGCGCGGTGCTTTCTGTTTAAAAATAAATTTTATGGGCTTTTTAAATAAGCGATTAATTGTCTTTTTGGGCAATAAAGGGGTTTTTAATCAAAATGAGCGTATAATTTTTTTAGCCTAATTCATTTGTGCGCGGAATTTGGAAACCTATAGCTCTGCCTTATTTTTTATCTCATCTCATTAAATTGGTACCATCCCCAAAACAAAAAGTATGAAGTTTTCTTTACCAATAATAGAATATCTGTATTATGAAACTCTGATTTTAAATTCAGGTGTTACACTTATGCCTGAAACGGTGTAGAAACTACTCTTTGAGACTTTAGACTAAAAACTCCCTTCCACCATCCTGTAAAACTGTTAACCATATAAGGAGGTAAGTTGAATTCTTTTTGATTTCGGACTATAAAAATCTTTTACAAGGTTTTTTAGCCACGGCTAAAATATTGTAAATGCTATGGCGGAATTTTCAGGTTAGCAGGCCAGGTTTTATATGAATTTTCAAATATTAATAAATAATAACTACATTAATAGTATATAAACAATATATTCTATAACATTTAAACAAAAAAAGTAAAACCTGATTTAGAAAGCAAGTTGAATACTAGGTCTATAACTACTGTTCAAAATATTGTACCATCTAAGCTCCTTTTCATCCCCTTAATTAAAGAGTGGTTGGGCAACGTCATTGTCCTCACTAGATAATAATATTTAACGTGTATTTAAATAAGGTAGTTCGAAGGATATAATAGGGTTTATACCATAGGAGTTCTTGAGCTCTAATTCTACTGTTGGTGTTAAGCACTCTCCTTTATTGAAGTTTTATATTTTAGCAAATCTTATTATTAATGACTATTATAATTTATATTTCTATTCATTCTACCCTTTTATTTTTTTTAATTCATCTAACCCTTCTCTAGGGTAACTTGGGTTTTTTTTTCCATAAGATAAAAGCCGCCTGTTTAAAATCTTTCGTCATTTTTTAAATTATACCCAGATGGTAATTTTAAATTTTTCATAATATAGGATAATTTATTACGAACCATCTGTAAATTTTTCACTTAAACTTCCCCACAATCTAATTTAGGTATATATTCTACCACAACTTTAATGTAGATATTAACTTTCTTAAAGTTCTTTATCTTTACTGTGTTGAGTTAAAATAAATCTTATACATCATACTGTTTACTCCTATTTTGATCACGGGTGATTTTTTTTAATGGCTATAAAAAACACCCTACCGCGTTCTGTAAACCAGGCTGATCAGTTTAAGAATCAATGAAATTACTTTGGGCGATACTAATGGAGTTTTAAAGCTGGGCTTAGGAAAAACAAAGCTTAAACGCTCCTAGAAATTTTCCAAAGTATTTTAATGTAACTGAATAGAATATAACTTTATTTAAAACCTTCTAATGGTACGAATGTTGACCTTGCTTACTAATCAAATTTAAACTTACTTTACAAACAAGTAAAGAGGTCGGGAATGGCCCTTACGAGTTAATTAAGAGATAGTTGTCAAATATGGATTAATTATTAAATTAAATCCTTCTCAAAACCAGATATCTCTACATTGAACAGATTCCCCCCTAATTTTGTGTTTTATTTTTACCTGCACCAAAAAACAATGAATTGTACTAAATTAAAGGCATACTCCCTCTTATTAGAAGACCTAATCTTAAATATAGTTATGTACTCTTAGACTATCTTAGAATTTAGAATCTGAGTAAACACCTAAAAAAAAAAGCACTTCTCCATTCAAGTATAACCCAGTAAAATAAATAAGGATTTTTAATTCTGAAGTTGATTTTAAATATATGGAGTTTTACTAGATTATAGAATGTCTTTCAGCTGATTCTTGTAAAGAATAGAATATTTTTTATTCACATTTTTGGTGCGAAGCCTCGGGGCTAAATATAGTAGTTAATATTTCTCTTATAGAAAATTTTTAAAAATCAGTTTCCCTGGCACTTAAGAGCACACTTTAACAAATATTTAGACTAATAAATTTTGAGGAACCTTTGCTTCGATTGCTCTTCTACAGATATATGACTATCTGATTTAGATCCGCGATATCCCTTCCTTGCGACTAAGCCGAAGGAATTGCTTTAAATTATATTACTATCTTCTCAAATCATTAAATGAGACCACTACAACTCTTTCGAATAAGATAGTTAGTTATTAAGCTTGAGGGTTTCCCCGGATTTTGGTGACCTATCTCACAGGGCTTTTCTATTGGAAATAGCTAAAAAATAAGCAAGGGAACAAAAATAAAACTTCAGAATACTATAAATAATTATCCACAGCCTAAATTTTTAATCCATTTTTTTGTACAGCGCGGAGGTGTGAGTTATCACTAAAAACGGTCATTAAAAGATAAACCACGAAATCTAGGGAGAATCACCTATTGTGTTACTTTAGTACTAGTTACGGTACCATCTTAACAAAAGAAAATTCTTTGCTTGGTTGAAAGTAGCGGCAGGTTCTGATGTTATTGGTGAAAACTACATATAAATTATATTTATAGTTTAATACTAATAATAATTCTTAAGGTGGTCCAAATTAATCTCTGTAGGACCCTTATTGAATAGATTATTGATAGAACGTCCCTTCACAGTATCTTACATGATAGTTAAACGTTTACTAAAATTTTAATCCTTATATATAAACATAATACATTAAGATGAGTTTTACTAGATACAAAAGGAAAGTTTATTTAAAATATGTAGAATAAAATGTAGTGATTTCTTGCAGATGGTGGCAATAGAAATACACTTTATGGCTGGTCTTTGAAAAAAGGATAATTTCTACCTTTATAATTCAAATTAACTGAAAAAATTTTGCAAATTGTGTGCATAAGTTAGACTCTTTTTAATTATTCTATTTAATTGCGGCTGTTGTTGGTTAGTTGAAACATAATTGCCACCCTTGAGCTAGGCAAGTAGGAATAATTATTTAATAGAAAATACACAATTATCATTCTTCCTCGAGAATCTTCTCCTCTGCGCAAGAATTTGATAGGAAAAATTGTCCGTCAGTGGACAAAAAATCCCGCTAGTCTGCATAAACGATAAACTATTGTATCTAATGAATGCGTAAGCTTTTAATAAACCGGCATTTAGCCTCGCCCATTTCTTAAAGATTAATCTAAAGCTTTATGTAAGTGCTTACTTAATACTTAGGAGGTATCAAAAATTTACTTTGATAGATTAATAAATCTTTAGTTCTCCTTCTGCATTTAATTATACTATGTTCTACAAAGACCCATCTGTTTTTTTTCTTCATTATAATAACCTGAATTCAAGAACTTGGTGAATCTTTTCCATACTGGTTTATCCATTTAGAGGTATCAGCTTCGCTTAGTCACAAAAAAACTTATTTTTAGTGATCCAAAATTTAAAGTATAATTTGTCCATCACCTCTAAACTTAAAGCGCCGGCAGATATACCCCTACTGGTTATTAGCAAGTCAAACTGTTTTTATATTTTTCTTAGTGTAATATTTAATACGATTCTTTCTAATTTATGAGATCCTTCAGGTATTAAAATTAATGAATACTAACTGCCTATATTTTCATATGTTTACAATAGGGTAATGTTACGAATAAGAGAATATCTACTATATTTGGTTTGGAAATATGATTTTAATAATACTTGAACTTTTAGTATTTAACCTTCTTGAACACATAAGTCTTCATGAAAAGACCGAGAATATTTTATCCGGTTCTCTCAGTTTCCTGCTGATCGCCTAGAGGTTTTTCGCAATTGTGTAAATTTTAAACAAGGCACGAAATATTATACCTTTCTGAGTATTAATACTCCATAAAATCATAATGTCCATAGATGCAATTACTGAAAGCTAAAGCTATATAGAACAATAACATATACTATTATAAAAAGAATGCATAGTAACTGCGCATTATTGTTGAAAGCTATAAAAAGCATGGCTAGTTATAGAATGGCCAAGGGAAGGTGGAAAGTAAATGGAAAAAAAGTGGATGATCTGTGAAAATTACTTCGGACCAAAATATGTCAACTATATAAACTAATAAAATACAACAAGTTTTGGGCATGATTCTTCTGTTTAAAACCCTTAAGATGACCAGAACATCTATAATAACGTTACTAAACAGTTAACGCGCTTTACCCGTTAAGCTATAGAAGCCTGTATTTGCTTCATAAAATAATATTATCTTAAACTTTTGTACCTTTTACCGCTGCACTAAGGAAAAATTACAGAAGCAGTCGGTTGTGCTTTATGCTTTATTCTTCTAGGCCTCTGCAAAGGTGCTTAGCTATAAAAATTATTTTTCAATTCTTATATGCAACGCTACGCTTCCTGTAAGCACACACCTGAAAAGGGATATCCACGCTGTCTATCACACAGAGTTAATAAGCTGAAGACACAAGCTTGATAATGCTAAAAGCTCACTATTTTTAAGTTTTAAGTATACATATAAGGGAGTGCTCACCGGATAGCTTAAGACAGGGATAGGATAACCCGAGCTTATGCTTCGCAAAAAAACCAAATAGATAAGCTTCGCTATCACTCACAATCCTGCGAAAGCTGCCTTAATCTTCAGTTAAGCTATATAAGGGTTACAAAAATCAAAAGAGTAGGTCATAAGGATCTAGTAGGGCAGACTTATTTTCTACTTTTGTTTCAGAAGCAAGGCCCTGCGCTTTAGCTTGCAAGCAAGAAAAATAAGCCAATGCAGAAATAAAAACTTACTGTTTGTACTTTGTTTAACCTGAGTGGTTATAGGTATCTAATTGTGCTTTTTGGGCTGTTGGTTGGTGTACCATAATTCCTAGATGACTTACCTCTAACTGGCTTACTAATATTTTATCTTTGTTTTTAGAGGATCATTAACCCTAGCTTGGGCTTCTCAACAAGCCTATTAAAGAAAAATATACTAAAACTAAGTAGTTTAGCAAGTAAAAAGTATCCTTAAATCTGAATTTTGTAATTTATAAATTATCATCCTAGACTTGAGAGCGGACAAAAAGGTGCTGAACACCTAAATGGTTAAAAGGATTACATGTTAGCCCAGAATGTTTACCCCTTAGCCCCTATATAGATAACTTTTTCCTTGGTAAAATTAGCTTGTGCGAGGCGCAAAAACGCAAAGCCCCGTACACTCTATATATTCAGCTATTGACGCCTGCGCATATTGAACACCAAGGTTATTGGATATGCCGGTCACGCTAAGAAAAAATTATATTGAGGCTTGTACAGTTCCTTAAGGCTCATTTGCTATAAGCTCTAGCTATACAAATTCAAAACCTTCAAAGTTCATCATTTTATTGTTGTGTTGTTTTTTTCCTCCTTCCCCCCCCCCAAACAGCAGCATTTGCAGATCTTGAATGATAGGCGAACCCTCTATCCTATACGCCTGTCCTCGAAAAAGGCTTAGAAATTAGCATCGTGTGCCGCGCAGCTACCTAGAGGCTATTTTTAAAATCATATAATTGAAAAGTAGCCGGCCTTCGCATCGGCAGGCCTGAGTGCTTGAGATTTTTTAGACGTTGAGCCTCTCCATAAGCTATAATTTATACTTAAAACAAATGAATACATGAAATGGGAAGTCATAAAGGAACCTTAAAAACTTATTGGAAACTTTTAAGAATTTAATCTGACCAAAACTCATTCCTCTCATATTTTATACTATTATTCCGAATTAGAATCGGAGTCAACCCGATTCTATTATCTGTACGAATAAACACCTTTTACCCAGGTTAAGTTACTTAATTCCTAGATTAATCATTATCACAAGCTGTAGGAGACAAGAGATTCGAGCACTCTTAAAAATCATGCTTATCGAGTTTACGTCAACCCTTCTTACCACATAAAGGACCCTCCTTTTAAAGAGAACAATTATTAAATATAGTTTATGTTATTAACCTGCCAATCTTCCACTACACGACCGTATTTTGCGACCACACTAATTAGAACCCGCGCATATCGAAGTTCCAATTATAAAGTTCTGGTGCTGTTCATAGGATACCATACTACACAAAAAACCTACATGAGTTTTTTTTACTAATTACTAAGAAAGAAAACATATTGCATAAGCTCTTTTTCAGCAACTTGTGACGAGATGCGTTAGTCCCAAATCCGAGGTCATACCTGGACATGGTGCATCACGAATTTACTAGTATTACTTAATTCATGTAGTCAAATTCAGACTACAATCCTTAAAATTTTTATCCTATTTTTTTGAGATTTAGCTTAAAAATTTCACATTTTGTGCTATCTCTTTGTCTCATCGGCTTATCCTAATTTAGTTCAATGAATATGATTAATTCATTTATTTCAGCACCTACCTTAATAATAACTCGTTTGCGATTCATTCCAGCTTTCATCATTTAGTTTTTTCCTACCCCTGAAGGAGTTAAATGACCTTTAACTTTAACTATTTCAGCTGCTTTACATCAAGCTCTAAGTATCTGAATTTTACACCTCCTCCTTATTGATATTAAAAATGGGGAAATATTATTCATCAATATTAGAGAAATTTTCTATAAAATTACACAATTTTCAGTTACCATCCTTATCACTATTATACGACATCTGAATGGCGCAAAGTATAACGTCCAGTAAAGGCGCTTCTACCTATTATTTTGAGTTAATTGGGAATAAGTAATGGTACTCCAATCCTGATTTTTGGGACGCAGGAGGATTTGGCTAATTTTAGACCATAACAACAACCTTCACCCGATGGTTAAACCAGCATTTATTTGTGAGTCTGGTATGATATAGCTGACAGCTAAAGGGTCTGAAAATCTTTCAAATTTATTCCGGGTAAGTCACTCTTTACGATTTCATCAGATTAAACCTTTATTCATAAAGCTTTAATGATACAATTCCATTGCCAATCCTTCTATTGTTAAAATGTTTCCTTTATTTTTCTTGATTAAAACAAACGGGGCTTACCTAAATAACAGGTAGTTCCCGCATATTTTTTTTACTATAAAGGATGAAAAGTTAATCGAAAAGTCGTTATAACATAAAGTCAGATCATGATCTATAGTGTCATAAACATATTGAAGACTATTCTCACCCATTGTTTACTATAGTAATCCTCTTTCCCTTTAAAATATGTTTGAATATAACTTTGACCATATCTAAATTTCTTCTTGGTACAACCTAATACCTAATCCCAAGCATTAACTAATTGTAGACATATTGATCTTGTTTTCTCAAATAAATGGAAAAAGATCCCCTGCATCAAAAAAACCTGTATTAAACCAGGGGGTTCGTTAGTATTTTTAAACTTAAGATCTACGCGTAATAGTTTGTAATAATAAACGTGTCTGAATCTTTAAATTACGAGATATAGCTGTTTAGAAAGGGGCTTGTTGAATTGTTAATTTCTTTCAGAATACCCATAGAGTACACCTTATAATCTAAATTTATTAGGTATAACTTACCTCTATTGTTTGTTTTTCATTACAAGAGTTTGTTTAGGCTGTGTGCATTTAAAACCCGTAAATGACTTAGATCGCGTACCTATTTCTCTTTCCGATATCTATTCTACTTATTAAATACCATGGTAATTACTTCAGCACTTTGCAAACACTTTTCGTCTGTGGTTTGGTACCCAGTAGGCTTCAAAGGGTCCCCGGAATTTGGTTAAGTTTATCCCCGCTACATTGAGCTCTGAGATCAAGAAGTAGAACTTATGTGGCACGTCTATAGCCCCACAATTTATAAAGGCCCATGATGTACTTGTTTTGTCCCCCTTCTTTTCTATCCATAATACCAGGATCTAATGCCTTATTCGTAGTAGCTGAACTCTCTCTACTGGAAATTATTTTTTTATATTAGCCACGCATCAAAAATAAAGCCTCAGGAGGATTTGTTAATTACATGTGAAACCATAGTTTCACAAACATTTTTAACTGGAAAACACCGTGCAACTCCTGTAATATTATTAGTACAAATGGTGGTAGGTTTATCAGGATTATTCGAAAGATTAAAACAACATACTTCACTACTGTGTCAGAAGACGGTCTAGTGATTCAGTTCCTTGCGTTGCCCACTATTAACTTCTTGAGTGGAAATGCTTACCCACTTTCATTATAGAGTCCCACAAGATTTTAATTTAATTGTTTATGACGAACTAGAATTATTTATTGTTCAGTCTAATCCTATGGCATTCATCATTTATCTGCAAAGACCTTACTTGGGGTACTCTAATTCCTGTTTGTTCTCTTGGCCTATCGGTCCCTCAAGGTCAGCTTTTTCTAAAAGGCGGTGCCTTCCGGCCTTACCGAGTCCCTTCTGGAATTTAAAGAATTTCAATCTTACTCCTAAGTAACTCCCCTCTTCATTATAAAACTCTTAAGTCCAAATACTAACATTAGTAACTCTATATTTTACCGCTCTAGGTACCCTTTTAGACCCAAATTACAGATGCAATAATACTATCTCTTACGTACATTAAACCGCGACTGCTGGGGCACGTATTAGTTAAGACACAATATAACATCTGTCATTTCAAATAGTTAAACAAAGCTTAATTCAATTTTCTAATATATCCTATAAGACATCTTTTAGGGACCTGATCCAAAATAGGCTTGCAACTTCTCCCAAGTTGCAGTTCAAGCCGTTAGGTCTATTGACCAAGAATTCCTCACTGCTGTACTAAGTTGGCATTGGGGTTTTTCAGACCCAATGTGGTCGTCAACCCCTTTCCAGGGTTTCGACTACGGAGAGTTGTTGGCTAGTTAAGCCATCCACCTGAACTACTACCATCCCGAAAGATATTTTCATCCTCTTTAAAGCAGGAAAACTGGTACCCCCTTTATTTATATGAAGGATTACCATCTCTTTAAGGCCCGGCAAATAATCTTTATACTCACCTGTAGCACACTTCTTTAATAATACGTTTCAGGATTGTGTTACGCTTAAGCTAGAAATTCAATACGTACGATGTTGCTATGTGTCGAAGGCATTGAAAGCCCATTCCAATCAGAGCCCACTCACCAAATCAAAAACCATTATTTTTTGATGTAATGTTTCATTCATAAAACTTTCTTTTTGAAATTGAATGTTCATTACAACACATATAAGCCGTTCAAGGTAGTTGAATATAACGAAGGAGTGATAAGTTATATTAATGTTCTTATTTTTAATAAATACTATACTAATCAAAAATTTCTTTGTTCCCTTATAGCACCTATAGTCTTACCTCATGAGGCAGACTATGAATAAATAACTTCATATGCGGCCCTCAATTAATGACGCTGGTTGCCTGCCTGCATAATAATGCGGCCAACAACCTCAGCAACAGCTTATAGCAGCAATTGATCCGACCAAGACATTATTTTGTCTACCACCTAATTTCTAAATTTTTATTAATTCCGCTTATTAAGGATAACAATTTTTCATTGTTTTTTTAATTTTCCCTTTATTACTTTTTATCACATCTCACATATATTGAAGTTTAGTTTCGGCAAACCTTCGCCTTCCGTGTAATTACACGCGATAAAAAAAATACGCCATATTTTAATGTCTTATTTAGTAGTAAATTAAGATTAAGATGATCATAAAGTTTAATTTATTTATTTAATTTCTTTCTACTGAAAGAATCTTGTATTTTTTAGGTTTACTCGTTTACCAATTTAACAACTTTAAACAATATACATTAATGTTAGCGTTTTTTACTAAACATCCCCTCTCACAAATCCGATGTTCAGCGGCCAGAAATTTACTTTAAACTTCATTATACCTAATCAAAGGTAGGTTGGTACCTTGTAGCAATAAGATAAAAATATACTTCTTTCTCTTCTTGTTCAGTGAAAAAGTAATGGTCAACCCAATATTTTTTCAATCATTTTGTAATCTGGTATATCTACTTGTTATTCTGCTCGCTTACTTTTTTCTCTAACTTTCCATAATTTTATTTCATTCACTCCTTAGATTGATTTATCCTCAGTGATTTTTAAAGGTAATATTTCAAACTCCCCTTAGTCAGGATTATTACCTCCATTTTACCAACCACTCATAAAACCAAGGGTTTATTTAGGGATGGGACGGATTCGTTTTATTAAGTAATCCTCTATTTTCATATAAATGTATACTTGTCATCCTGTAGGTATTCACTAATAATGACAATAAACTCATTCTTTCAACTAATTCGAGAATGTATCCAAATTTACACTAACCTTTTTCCTTTTAACATGCCGCTTTAAATTTACCTAGAAAATAAAATGTACAACACAATATAGATATAAATCTGAATACGTATACTAAAATACATAGCTCCTAGTTTAATTCAAAGCCCCGAAATCTGTAAAGAGCTAAAGGTAAACTAATAAATCTAATAAAAATCAAATTTAAAAATCTTTTTAATATTTTACATAATTTAGAAAAAAAGGCTAAATAGAAAATTTCATAATCCTTTTAGGTCTTTAAATAATTATTAATAAAATCCTACCACCAAAATGCTATTAAAACAAATAATAGTGTAGACAAAGAAGCAAAAAAATAAATGATGCAATATTAATGAAATAACATTTTACATATCTAGCTTTAATCCAAATAAATAAGGAATTCTTAAATAATTTAAGAAAAAACCGTCCGAATAAAACAAAAATATTATCGATAAATTAGTTTACAAATAAAATTTTTAGAAACTAAATCATTTCTAAAATCAGAATTTCGAGCTAAAGTTCTAATTAGCCCATAATGCTCATCTTGTTTATCAAAATACACCTCAGGCGTGAACTGATAAAAGTAATAAAAAATCTTGGTATAAAAATAGTACAAAGTGTATAGTAATTATGTTATAATTTTTGTTTTGAGTTCAAGTCAAATTAATGTAAAGCTAGCTCCGGCAATATTTTATGTAAGATACTTGTCAATACTACGAAAACTTGAGCTTGGGATATAAAGGCCATCTCATCATTTTCTAAACCGAGAAAGCTATATAAAAGTAGAGTGGTAATCAAACCGACAATAAAAAAAATCATACCCTGAAAGACATTATATGTAAAAATCAAAACCACTTAAAATATCAATAACATGTGTCCTGCTACTTATTGTTAGCTCCTATCTTAAACGTAAGAGATACCATCTTGCAAGATAACTATGAATTCCAATAGTAAACTAATAAGGTAAAGACCTTAAGGGCAACCTCCGTTACTAGTTAAACGAAAAGAATTGTAACCATGTTTTGGAGAAACCTAAAATGTTGCCCCTAATACTATCGGTAAAACTAAGAGGCAAATGTTAACCGCAAAATGGACCTGTAGATGCAAAAGTTAAAGGCACCATTCCGATTTAAACTTATTTAGCTAAATATAAATACAATAGAAGTAACATGAAAGGGAAATAAATTTTGTCATTTCTAGCTTTTAGTTGATTTGTAACTTATGTGTATTGTTAGTATAGGCAATTTTGAGAGCTATAATCAATGTACTTACTATTTTATTATAGTTTAGGTTGCAACTAAGCTTAAAGGATTAATATTTATTAACCCCCGGATTATTAAGTAAAATCCTATATTTTTAAAAGATGAAATGTCTAGTTACACCTAAAACTTCTAAATTTAATAAAATATCTTTAGCTTCAGAATTGATTAAAGCGCCTTTATTTTTACTTGATAAGTAACTTGGTAGGAAAACATAAGTACGTATTATATTTACACCTTAATTATAGATCTTTAAATATAAAAACTCTTCATAAGTATTATCCTATAAAATTATATTATATATTAGTATTTTATTATATAAAACATTACCGTGAAAGATAAACGAATTATTCTTGGTATGTAAATGATTTAGGAGTAATATGTATAGAATCTAACATATATTCGAAAAGCAAATACCATTTCAATTCAATACAATAAAAGGTGTTAATTGTGGCTATTATAAAAAAAATTGGTTGTGTATAATACGGTATCTTATTTCAATCGTAAAAACAAATTTAACATATTACATGGCTATTATAATAAACCTAATTTTTAGTTGATTTTTAACACTTTAGTTTTAATAAATAGTTTATTACTCACTAGAAGGGGGCACTTTTGATAGCCTTATCCTGATTGTAACCCCACCTGGCCTATAGTTTACGCAGCACGGTGCAAGATTATGCAGGGGGGTGTAAGAACAAGGTTGCTTAGGTCGGAAGACTACGCAGCTCCTAAACATAGGGATAGTTTGCAGGTAAAGTCGTATAATGCCATATCCCTAAGGGCGTGATGTATTATGTAACACCACCCAAACCAACAGCAGAAAAAAAAGAAAAATAATAAGTAAGCCTAATCAGCAAAGCCCACTAAACCAAAATTTCAATTGTGTATTTCCGGCTACACTACATCTTCTTAACATGAATAAAATCTTCTCTTTCGAGTTGTGAAATAGCACTCAATTCAAGAAGTATCTCCGAATATTTTTTTAATCTAACTAAATAATTAACCCAGTGAACTTTGCTCTGGTCTGCAAAAGCACCCTGATCTAAAACCCAATGAAAACCATTACCATATTTACTTTATTTCAGTGACTATGGCCAAGCAACCTCTAGTTTGTGTGCAAAAGTATATATTTTGAGGGGTTAGGAGACTTAGTGTTAAACAATAAATTTGTGCGATCCTCCATTCATTTAAAACGCTTTGCCCGACCAAAGCCTACTACAATTCACAACTCCGATCTATATTTTGTTCTCTTTAAATTATAACGGTAGAAGTATTTAAACAATCGATTTTATCTTTTCTATCAAGATATTATGTATAATGTCATATTGAATGGTGGGTAAAAAACTATATCCAAAAAGAGTTGTTCTCTAGGTGGTAAGTTATAACTTCAGGCCTTCAGGGTATTATCGAAGCTGTTGGACCTTGAGACTGAGTTAGATGGTTTGGCAAGGAGATGAAGAGGATCACTTGTTGCGTTAGGATTTAGGTAATTGTGAAATAAATGGTTCCGGTTTAATAGATGTAGATGAATTATCTTGAGGTGAATATAGATGATGTGCATTATTGTACTACCTTTTTTGTCATATTGTTATGGATTATATAAACGCCCAATTTTGTTATAAGTATTTATTAAATCAAGCCTTCAAAAACACCCTGTCTTGGAGATTATCCCTCGATACAAAGATTTAGATAATTGGGCACACGCCCCAAAATGAGGCCGAAACAGCCAGAAAGGTTATTCACATGTCAATCTGTCCATATGGACATAAAACTAAATATTTAATAATAAACATTATAGTAGGCTAATAAGAAGTATAAAATATAAAGGAACCGATTAGGGTATGTTGCTGTCAATTTAATTCCTTTTTTTTAGCATTAAACCCTTTAATTTTGATTTAAAAGTATTTATTTGTGTTGGTCTGCTCCTGTTGTATACAGAAGGAAACGTGAAATATTTCTCGTTATTAGTATTTTATAATACGTATACCTAAGAATCTAAATTGGTTACAATTTACAACTTAAGAGGGATTAATAGATAGACAAAAGGCATATTATTACCCAAAAGTAACGTATACGTGCTAATATCATACCCAGAGATATTACCTAATATTACTGAAAAAGAAACTAATCCAAATAAAATTATTCAAATTTCTCTTTTATCTTACAATCGATACGAATTTGGTTCTAGAATTCTAAGTAAATGAATACCCCACCACCGAAAGATAATACGATTAACATATCAAATTGAATAGGATGCTGAAATACAAAGATGTAACAAGGCAAGATCCCATTAATGGTAATCTTTCAGTTAATCCCTGTATAAAATAGTAAACTCCCCTATACAATTGAAAGTTCAAAGGGTGTTACCACAATTACCGAAAACTATGAATAAAAACAAATAAGAACCAATAATAGGCCATTAATTGAGCTAAAATCCTCTGTGAAGTTAATAGACTAGTCCCCCATGTTCTATCGTAAAAAACCTCACCCCTGCGCAAACAAAAAGACCAAGACTTATACTAATCCGGTTGGGCAATCCTTAAGTATAATAGAACCTTTACTAAGACCTTGAATAGTGTTACTAAAGCACATCATTAAGTATCTGGAAGCATGGCACTGCAAGAAATATCAATTAAACCTTTAAAATTCTGTTAGTTCTAATAGTACCTAAAACTAGCATAAAAGACAGTTATGGTCCCTATACATAAATTATAAAAAGATAAATCTAATGTTACTTTAGGAAGTATAGGTGAAAATTGTCTAATCATCCCATGTAGGACTTAACGTTAAGGACAATCCTGGCTAAACAATAACTTACCTCCAAGGGGTGACTCCACGGTGTGCCCCTTAGTGAGTCAATTTATTCAACGCATAAACCGGTGTTTTTACACAAACGCATAAATATCCCTACAAATAAAAAATATTCATGTGTTTTAACATTCTTACATTTAATGTTCAATAAGTATCAAAATTAGTACTACCCTCATAGATGATATATTTTAATATAATAAATTAATTAAGAATAATGTGCCTCATAATGTATATTCAAGAACATAAAATGGAACTACCTTACTTTTTATATCAAAAGACCCATTAATCCTACCTAAGATGAAATAAAGGAGGATTAAATGACTTTCAAAAGAATATATGAGAATACATTATATTCTAATGTCATAGAATTACGGCTAATAATAAACCGGTTTCTAACAATAGCGCATTAATTACAATAAGTTTTATTATTTTCGTTTTTATAGAATTCTCCATTTTGTAATAATCGGTCTACGGTTTTGGTATTGTTGTTAAGTAACGATAGAAGTATACCGTTATAACCATCTAGACCTAAATAAATATAAATAATTTGAATATTTATAATGTTCTTAGTACATATTGAAATTGATAGTCACTCAATTATTAAAATATGAAAAAAGAATGAATGATATTAAAATCATAGTTTATACCCTAGTTATAGTACTTCATTTTTTGAGTAGGGGTGGAGCTACGTAAGCTTTTAAATTCTTTTTTCCATAGTAGGAGGTTTTATAACTAGAGATTTATGATTGCACCTATAACAGGTAACGTTAATCAAAAAGATAATAACAAATTCATCAAAATCTATTATCTTTGAACTTTAGATTTGGCTTTACCCTACTGCTAGCCTAGACCAATTGAACATGCATTTCATGTGAAATCCTTGCATCTGATTTTTTCTTTGCTTCTTTAGGTGGCGGAAGCAGCAGCTAGCGGGGCCTGCGGCCAAAAAAAGCGACTGCAAGATTATTGTGCGGGAGAAAATTATATTTCTAGCTAAAGCCCTGCAAAAGCATAGAAAAATAAAGCGATGAAGCAACCCTAACCCCTTATAAGGTAGCGGTTCGTTTAGTCACGGCAAGCAAACGGGTGGCCGTTGCCCTGTGCGTCTGAGTATTAAGGATAAACGCCTTATTTCTATAATTAAGAGCAGAAGACACAGCATCTAAACTCCAATAATTATCTTTACAATAAATGTTTGGATATTATTACCACTAGGTTATTATTATTTTAAGTGTTAACTTTTAGTAGACGGGTGGATTAGCAGGCGGGGTCTAAATTTTGCTTCGCGTTAGAATAAACAATTTAGAGCCAGCCTAAGTTAGAATTAGCAAGCTCATGAAGTCTAATTTTTTATGTCATTCATATACTGGCATACTTTTACGGGATTATCTCTATTTAATAGGTCTTATAATTAAAAAATATTATTTATTAAAAATATACCCCAATACAATATAATACCAAAAGGTATATAATATCTAAATGAAATAATATAGGCAGTAAGACAGTTCAACAGAAGGACAATTCAACTGGTCGGAGATCTTAATTCTGAGGAAAAGAGGCCCGGCATATCAAATAAATACAAAAAAACAATATTTCGAGTTTTTAAACCTAAACGTTAAACTAGACAATAACCCTCTACATTAGAACTAGTTAAAACAATTGTCTTGTTTTAAATATAAGTTCATGTAGATGATACGTTCACCTATATACTAAATAAATAGCAATGTATGAAACTCTAATGTATCAAGATATATATGAAATAAAATCATTTGTATTAAATAACCACCTAAGAATAAAATACTTATAAACTATCACATTAATACAATACTTAGCGTATTTCGGCTAAAAAAGAAGATAGACGAATTAACAGCGCGTGTGCGGTCAATAAATCGCTAACTAATTAGGATTCCGTGGTGTGATTCTTATTTTTTTTTGTTCCTTTATTATTGTGTCAACGATATTGTGATACGAAGCGTTGGCCCATACTCAATCTAAAGCCCACTAAATGTTTCATAGGGTTTGTAAATTAGAACATTTTGTAATATAAGCTTAATGAATTTAAAGAAGCTTCCCATCTACTGTAACCCAGATGTATTTTTAAATGTTTTACCAATTCTAACATGTTTTAAAATTTTTATAATTAATAAGCCCATTAGGTTATAGATTACTACACCTAAAAGGTATTCTTTCTTACTTTACTGATCTTAGCCTTGGGTCATATCAGCCATTGCTAATAGGATTTAACTTTAAACCCGGGGTTACTAATCTTTTAATTTAAGTATCCTTAGCATGTTTATTAACCGTAAATTAATTTGTGAGCAATAGCACTAAAAATTATAAAAAGTTCTAATTTCTATTTAGATATTAACTAGTTTTCTAAGCTCGTTAAATTTTTTGTGGCTAATTCTTTTTCTCCTGGGTATTGCTAAAATCCTATGTATAGAAACTATACTTATTAAACCAATTTTAATAGAGTGCACTTTTTATCTTGGCGTGCGTGCGTGCGGGCTAGCAAGCATTGGAATATTTTATATTTTAAGGGCTCATTTAAAGTTTACTATTAAAGTCTTTGTACTGCAATTAGACTGTACTTGTCAAGTTTATTGATCAATAATAAAATACCTCCTTTTACCATTTTATAAGAACCTTGTGTGATTTTAAGAATCTTTTATTCGTAAAAATTCTAGACTTAAAAACACTTGAG
>JACYFI010000107.1:0-12945 GCA_020975735.1 Ophiocordyceps xuefengensis
ATAAAGTCCGTATTTTTATCACAAACAGCTCGTTTAATAAGTTACTTTCGATAAGTATCTGTTTTTGGGTTGAAAATATGTACAATTTTTATTAAAGTTAGAAAAGATATAGAATGATAGAGGGAAGGTACAGCATTTAACAAAAGTAAAGCGTATAAAAAAAATTCATAAGTATATGCAAAAAAAGGGTTCTTCCAAGATACAAGTACGGCAAAGAAAATTAATAAGAGTAAAAAAAAATAAAGAAACTTTTTTGATGTCCAGCTGCTGTTCCCGCTGATTTTTACTTTACTGTTTATTTGGGCGCAGTAAACCACATACACAAGGGCGCAAACAAATAAAGAAGCTAAGGCAGGATAGGAACTCCCGCATCCGATTGTCCTCCTGTTCACAGCATTTAAAAGTTTGCAATGCTCCGCTTCTTAGGTTTTTCATTTTCCCATAATCAGAGGGTGCAAAGCATTATCTGAAGAGATCGGGGAAACATAAGAATCGACTTTAGCTTTAGTAGGGCGATCCTTTATTTTTTTTTATAGTGCAAGCTCCGTAGCTGCTAAAAAAAAAAATAAATAAAGCAATGCAACTCTCAATAACTAAAACATAAAAAAAACAGCAGAAATAATAAGCAAGCAAAACGCATTAATAATAATAAGCTTCCTTAACCTTTAGGGTATTTAGCCGGTCCCTTGCTTCTTCACCTAGTTTATCCTGAGGTATAGGATATACATAATTTTTTAGGTGCTAGAGTTCGATTCGCGCCCTTAAAAGTAGCAGGTACCAATGTTTCACCCTTAGGTACAGAGATAAAGAAGGGATTAAGGGATTAACCCATCAGGAATAAGAAGGCCATTATTACATAAAAAGCAATGGTTTCAAAACATATACGTAAATTAGGTTTACTACAGGGTCCTTGTGTTCTGATAAGCTACCCCTGACGTTAGAGTAGCTATCTCATTAATTAACTAATGATACTGCCTTTGGACGTAAAGCTTATTATACAGGCTGCCAGCATTAATTTATTGCCAGATTCCTACAGGGATAAAAAAATTTTTTGGTTAGCTAGTCCTCCGTGGGTTATTAAATACACCTTCAATGTTATTTATTAGGTTTGCGTATTCTTCTATTTACAAATCCGGGGGGTTTAAAATAATCCCACTATGCTTTCTCCCTTTAAAAGATTACTATATTGTGGAAAATTCTAAGATCATTACAATTATCTTAAACGATTAAAAAAGTGACCCAAATTGTAATTTTGAACAACTCCAGAGGAAAACCACACAGACTGAATTCTTAGTAGGGATCCGTTAGAGACTACACGTGAACCAGTAAAATAATGATATTTACTAGTAATGAAGATTATAGTCCATGAAAATAAATATTAAATTAATAACAGTTACCAGAAAATAAGTACCAGAGCCTAAGTCCGACTACAGAAAGAAGAAGAGGCTCTGCCCCAAATCTAAGTTCAAACCTATAAAATTTATTATCATTTTCGGAAAAGATAGAGCTTTAATTATTAAAAACAGGAAAAGATTAAAAATCAGGGGGATATTGTTTAATTAATTAATATTAAAATAAACCACGGGGTTACTTAGGCAGCTCTATACATTTAACTAATAGAATGAAAAAACGTTATCTTAATACTTCCTTTTTTAAAATAGTAGAAAAATCTAATATGCCTATAATAAAGCTTTTCTTAAAATCGATAAAAGATAATTTTCTCACTTTCGAATATACATATATGATACATATTTTTAAAACTTAATAATAGAGAAAGCTTTCTATATACAAATGGTAGTTCCTTATATAATGTCGGAAAAAGGTTATTCCTCGACGGGTTATTATCATTACAGAAGGTAATAGAAAAAACAGTGTATTCCTTCTTTAGCTTAAAAATAAAATACACTCTTAACAAACTAAAGTTCTGGATAGTTAGACGTTTAACAAGGAGAGAATTAAATCCTTTTTAGCTTTCGCAATAAAAACCACTCCTTTTAGAGGGAGTAAGATAATAGAATGAATAAGAAGCTAAGTTCGCGAATATCCCAGTGATATGGTATGAATAGATTCTTATGGGAGAGTAATAGTCAATATCTTCCATACTTTTATCTACCTTTATCCAATTAATTAAATCTTAATCCCACGCTCTAATTTATGATGTGGATTAACAAGAAAATAAATTATTCAGAGGGTGAATGGTATTGAGCTAGTTTCGCCGAATAATATTGAAGGTCTAACCAATTATATAGAACTGAAATTCCTACTAATGTAAAAAATTGATGATAACATTAAATATCAAAATAGCCTTTAAAAAGGCCGATATTCCGTGTTATGATGCCGATATAAACTTATCATAAGTACGATGGAAGGTAACAAGCAGCAGCTAATACTAAACTATAAATCAACATACCCTTAAAGAAAAGGTGCATTTAAATAAAGGAATAATACAAATTTTATATTTAGTTTAGAAAGATAATATTTTATATTTTCTTCGTAAGTGAGTTGTGTCAGCGAAGAGGGTCACTAGATATACATTCCACGATACGTTTGAAAATTTTAAGATTAAGTACTACCAATATTTGTATGATGTCCAAAACACGATAGCCAAATTCTAGGTTCTTAAGTGTTAATAGATTTGCAGTTATCTTAATGATTTATGTGAATAACAATGAACCTATAAACATAATATTGAAAATGTTTTAGTTAGGGCTATATGGACGGGTGACGGTAGTATATCAGCGAAAACCAATTTAAGTAAACGGCCTACCAATCCAGACCATTTATTTAAATTATCTTAAGCACTTAATTAAATTATAAGTTGCTTGGGTTGAGGATTGCTAAGTAGTAGGGTGCGAATACTTTTAGATGTACTGAAACAAAGGCTGATGTTATTTCAGTTTATAAAAAGGAAGAAATTATTGACATGTAATAAAAATATTTGATATCTTACCTTCCTTTATCTTCAAAAAAAAATCTGCCAACCTTGGCCATATTTAAAAAAATGTTTAACTATAACTTAGTATAAAATCCTTTATCCACAAGGATTACTAATTCTAAAGCGCAAATATGCTATTTATAAACTGCTCAAAATTTTAAGGCACCACTACTTTTCAAGCTGATTATCTGGTGTTTTAGAAGACGGAGGTGTTTTTCCCTATAAGTGATCGGAAACAATTCTTTCCAATGGACAAACTTTACGACCGATTTTTAATAGATTAAATTAAACAGTATTTTGAAGTATCAAATAAAGTTCGTAACCCTACTGTAACTTCTATCTTCTACTAGGAAGTATCAATGAAGAGGGCATAGGCTTAACAAATAGTAGGCACATTTTGTTAGTAACTTATCCCCTTTGTTAAGGAGAAAGACGGAGTTCCTCTTAGAAAAATTCAAAAGAATTCTTTATAAGGTCGGTGGTGGTCATGTCACCCGTGAAAAAATTCGCTACGTTCTTTCGGTAAAATTTAATTAAAGAATTAATTTTGTAAACGAGTGAGAGCCCTATAAGTTTTCTATAATGCCCGCAAAAGATTAGGTAGTGATAAATGGTACACTACCCCATTTAAAGGGTAAATACCGGATGGCAACCCAAATACTTTAAAATTCACCAATTTACTATCCAGTAGGATTCGTAGTAGACTAAACGCACAATCAACAGTTATTTAAAGTCTTATAAATCATAAGTAAGGTTTTGATGAAGTCGATCCACTGCCGTCGGCAGTTGTTGTATGTAAAATTTGAGCAACTAACTAGGTTATCTAAGAAGATCGCTTCAAAAATGGGCCTGAGTATTCTATTCATTATTCGCAATTGACTATATTGCCGGAACTCTTATATTTATCACTTAATTGTTTTCTATTTAAAATAAAATTATTCTACGTATTTTCGCTTAGAATCTAAGTGGGAAGCCTTTAATCTTATCCTATTAAAAATAGTGTAAAAGAATGAATTTTTTACATACATACTAAAAAACCTTAAGATATTAAATATAACAAATACAAAGCCATGAAAAACTATAACGGATTCTTCAGTGACTATACGTCAATCATTTATATTCGCTTTTTCTTACATATTTTTTCCTTGCATTTTTTATTATTATATTACATAAACAAAAGTTACAACATGTCCCAGCAAGCCTGACATACCACAAGAAAATAAAATGCTCGCGCTGAACACGGGCACAAAGGTATTTTAATACTAATTAATGAGGATAACAACATATACTAAATCTTTCTTTCCTGGATTGGCGGGAATAAATGAGGTAAAAGGAAATTTTGATTTAAGGAAATCTTTTCTAAAAAAATAGTATTAAAGAGCTATTCGCAATGATATTGGCGATAATAAGAGATATAAGACATTTAACACGTATTCAAATAACCTTTACATATCGGGTAAACTAATCAAAATCATGAAAACAAAATAATGTATATTCCAACTATAATAGTATCTAATGAGAAATAATATGTTTATTTAGTTACGTAAATTTAAAGGGTGTTAATTAGAATTTAGGTGATAGTTTGGAAAAAGCGTTGGTATTATTACAAAGAATTTTTCGATTTATACCCTGTTTATAATATTAAAGTTTCATTGAATCTTATTTTTTCATGGCTTAAATTGAGCAAAGGTTTCTATAGTTTTTTAATCATCTTATTGTAATCGAATTGAAATGTAATCTAAAGTCTTAGCCATAATAATTTTACATCTAATTTATCCTTTTCTAAATATGATTAAATACCGCCTTATTGTAAACCCATATAAGTAAAATAAGTAAAAAAACTCATCAAATATATTACTATTTAAATTGTTTGCAACCAGTCTAACCATGACATGTTTGTAGAGGTTAACTATTTAGAAAAATAGATTAAACTTCTGATTCATTAAGTTGTAATAAGAAGTTTAGCTTTATTAACAAGAATTTTATTATCCTATCCGTTCGATTATAAAAATTCAAAATTGTTGATACTATTGCAATAATAAAAATTTAAATCTCAATTTATTGTTAAAAATGAATCAATACACAGAAATCATTTCATGAACTTAGGAGTTCTTTTATTAAAAAGCTTGGTTGAGGTTACACCTGCGAGGCTGTTAAATGAAAAGATAGTCCCTAATAAAAGTGGCATTTGCCCCATTATATTAATGATTCTCAGTAGTATTATATTTTATCGAGCTGGTGCTATTTTTTTTTTTAAAATTCCTGGCTAAAGGCTCATGTGTTATCTGCTTCCTTGCAAACTTGCCACTAATACTAATTAGATTCAAAATAATTAAGTATAAAATTTATTTGCTGCTTATAATTTTTTTTCTTGATAAGGGCACAGCCATAGCCTCGCTGGACTCTGGGAACACCGCATAGGAAAATATGCTACAAAAAATGAATTTAGCGGGGCTTCGACTTGACTCCGAGAGCAAAGGATATTTTCTAAGATTATAATTATATGGATGCCTGCGCGATTTGCCATTTCCCTCCGGACGCCACCCTTAGTGAAGCAGCCTTCGGATGCTAAAGCAGGGGACTCAGTAATAAAAAATTACAAAATAAATCCTTTAACGTGTTTGGGTTATATTAGGGAGTATTTTTATACTTTATAAGGTAAGTATAGAGTTATAGCTTCATATTTTATGAATCGTATATTCAAATTTGTTTTGACTATCGCTATTAATATCTGGTTAATTATATAACTCATGATTTATAAAAAATAAGGGGGTATTTCAAAGAAAAATCACATTAAAGATTAATTATTCACTTTAATATTGATTAATTGGCTATGTTAGTTTAATATTTCTTAAACCATATGGTAATTCTTTTTTTTTACCTAAAATGAATTATTAATTCATTTAAGTTGAGATTGATATGTAGAATAAGAAGGATTTAAAAATAGGATTATTAAAGAAGGGTTTTCAATAATACAACCCCCTTAAAACCTTAATAATACTAAAGGATACCCTCATTTTTGACACAAGATCTTAAAGAATAAAAAAAAACAGCGTTCACAGGGATGAAACAAAATTAACAAAAATTACAACTGATCAAATTCAATTACTAGATTTAAAATATTTGATTTTCGTGAGGCTTACGGCACACCAAAATTGATTTAGCCTTTTGTAAGAAAAATTGAACAACACAATAGTAAATTATAGAAAAAATAGACAAGATTGGTATCTTTTAAGATTCAATTAAGATAAATAGAAGTTTGAATCACAAGTTACTACAATCAGGAAAAAAAAAATTAAACAAAAGCATAAAATCAAAGTATAAAACAAAGGTAAAGAAAAATTTTTCCCTTGATGAATCTAAAACATCTTTTGAAAAAAGATTATATAGAAGGATAAAAAGTCTTAAAATTTAATCTAAAAATAAATGAAACGATAACTTAAAAAAAACAAGCTTAAAGCTCTAAAAACACATAAAAGTAGAGTTATACCTCATCCTGAGAATATATGGAATAGGGGAAATGCCGTGGAAGAGAAAATAAGTGGGGCTACTTTTTTCCGGTGCCTATGCAGCAAAAAAATATGATTTTTTTTATAAAGAGCTACACCCTATAGTGTACGATCTAATAACTTTAAAGTATTTATGGTAAATCTATTGAAGCGGTTCAGGTGTAACGGGCGGCCTTTCCTTGAGACAAAAGGTTTGATATTATTCAAGACTAAAATTTACTCTTAGATCGGTGGGATCTCCTAGCTTTGGCCGCAGCTACTTATTTTAAACTATTTTGACGGAGAAATAGAAAGATATTTTGGAAAGGGTACCGAGGACCCTGTAAAGGGTTACCTGAAGGTCCCTATATTCTGGGTATAAAAAGATTAAGTGTCTAAATATTATTCCTCAAAGAGTACTTTACTATCTTTTTCTCCTTTTAAAAGGTCATACAAAATCCCTAAGATTTCCAATATTCAAATAAGAGATGGCGAGTATGTCTTTGTGCTATAAAGGGTTAATCTAAAATTACTTGTTATGCTAAACCTAATAAGTACTTAATCAAAGTTTATAAAATAATTAATTCCTGGGCTGTGGTAGGTGTAACATACATAACATGGACAATGCAGAATAAAAAGTTAAGATATAAATTCATAGAGACACCATTATATATAATACCCTGGGGGAATATAGTAAAATTAAATTTCATAATTACGTAGAAATAAGCAAAAAAAGTATTAAAAACCCCCACATATACGATTTTAGGTCGTGGTTATCCCCTCTACTTAGAAACAAACCCCAGGGATGAGGTATACAGAAATTTGTATGAGAAAATTATAGAAGCCTGCAGCCATATCCCCCCTTACCACCCTTAGGGGTGCTTGTTTGTATTGACCTACTGAAGAATGGATAGCCAACATCAAAGAGATAATTTTGCTACACGTATATAATTTAAACCGGTTACATTAAATATACTTTTGCAATTCCAACTACGTTTAAGTATCGGCGCGTAATTGGCCGAATGTTTGCAGGATGATATTTTCGATTTCTAAAATGTTAAAAGGTCCTGAAAATTTGACTTACTAGCTAAGACACAATTTTTTACTTTATCTATAAGGGTGTTAACCTACCATTTTTCCCATCAACACTTTTTAGGGTCCACAGTAGGACCTTTTTTCATAGTGATCATGAATTTAAAAACACTATATGACTAAAACCCCCGTGTTTGATTAGGCGTATAAAAGAAAATGAGCAGGCAAACCTACAAATAATATGGGCAGCGAAATCTTCAGTATTTTTCTTAAGTAGGATCCTCAGAGACTAATACCGTGTGGTAACTTATAAAGTAAGAGAAATGGTCCTAATACAAGTGTATGTAAAATCAATCTTGTTACTTTATTCAACACCTATTTCATTTAGCTTATAAATATAATAATATTGAGCTGTTGGTGAGGTGGCTCATAAAGGAGTGGGTTAGCTTGCGCACGAAAAGAAATTCTAACAATAATCCTTGGGCCTTGCACCCGTTACTAAAAACTAAATACTACTGACTCCGGGACAAAGATCCAAAAACTAATGATCCTGGTTTTGTTCTTTGAGCTTTTTTTTTCTGTGCTTGTACAGGCATAGTAGAAAAATATGCTAAAAAAACCAGTACATGAAATAATAATTTAATTACGTTACTTAAACACCAATTTTATTGTTCAGTAAAAAATGGACTTAAGTTACACTTTGAAAACCCAATCTCTAATTTACAATTCTTTTAATAGTGAAACTCATTATGGGACCGAGCCTCGATATAAGAATAAGGTGGTTATTTACATTATCATAATAGCGTAACGGTAAAGTGGTAACGGTATTTGTATCTAGCTAATAGGCACCCTTAAATACTTTCTCTTTTTGTCTTTAGGCGCGATACTAGTATATATCTCAAATTCCTTTTGAAGATGGATGCGCAAAAGCTCATAATTTATCTTGTTAGACCCAGCAAAGTCATTATTTTTTTCTGATTATGGTAATACAGGTAACACATATCAGCAAATATTATCTGGGTAAAGTCAAAACAATATATTAATTTATTATTAAACCTGGTTAGAAATTTAAACCCTGGCGGCAGGAACATCAGGGTATGGGATTTAAAGACTCAAAAGGTCTAAAAAAGACTTATATCCTGGACTTCCGTAGAAGTGAACTTTTTCGTAAATCTAAGATAAGACTTAAGGTTACTTATTTTTTCTGATTGTTTTAAATCTATGTAAATAAGCTGGCGTAGCCCAAAATAAAAATAATTTTTCGCCACAAAGTGTTGCTAATTTAAGAGAAAATAATTAAAGAAACTGGCCATTTAAGCCCATGTTTCTAAGGAAAAATATAAAGGGGAAGTTTTTGCACTATATAATAAAAGAAGAGAAAAAGTTTGAAAATCTCTATGTAGAGTAAAACCTACGTTGGGATAAAAAATGCTAGCTAAATTAAGAAAAGGGGTGTTGATGTTTTACAGATAGTGAATACGGAAAGGTTTATTAAGAGTGCTAAGGGGAGTGTAGTATCTGATTGTAAAAGCTTTTACATTTAGACGCTATAACACTATTAAAAAAATTTATAATACAGATTAACATGAATTAAAGATAACATACTTATTTATGTCTAAATTGTAAAAAAGAAAGGGTTACCTTACTTCCCTTTTATCATATCTTTCAGTGGAAACATGCACAATCGGTTATTTTAGAAATAGATTTACAATGCTACAGGGTATGCATAGAAGAATAGGAGCTATCCGGATGGCCCAATTTCAGGTGAAAATTTAATTAGTAGTGTAGCGGATCCTCTTTGTAAGGTGTAGTGGCCGCGCCTTGATTATTCTTATCATTGTCTTACAAAACCAATTAGTAGGAAGGCTAAAGTAGCCAGTAAGAAAGTCGCTTGTTAACCACAAGGGTTCTATACAGTATATGACTACAACCTAACTTAAACAGATTGTTACAGTAGTTTAGAATAAGGATTTAAAACAAAGCCCAACCTAATAACCTCACGCTTTGTAAGTTTTACCTATTTACAAGTAAAAATAATACTAGCTTAAGCTTTGTATAATGCGTCTGTAGCTATGAGCAAAAAAATACGCAGTTAGAAGGCTTTTACATAAAGTATTGAATTTTATAAATGCTGCTCTGATAAAGTGAATAGCAGGTTAGACATATGCTTGTTAGATAAGAAATTTTTTAGTCCTCAGTTAAGCTTCAATGGCAAGAGTATATACTTCAATATTAGATCTTAGTTCGATTCTTGAGAGTGGGCTAGCGCCCCCTTGTGGCTAGTGGTAGCAAGCTAGGAAATACTGCTTTTGCTGTGCGCTAGCTTGCGTATCCCTCTCAGGTAATTTTGTATTAGCGAGCAAGGCTGCGCTACTATAATTAAATATCTATTAATTTTTAAATATTATTGGCTATTTTGCGGGGTGCGCATACCCCTTATTCACACAGAAGTTATTGCCAACCTGCCTCTCTAATTTATCTGAAGTTTAATATGTTCCAACTTAGTAGAAATAAGCTACACATGTACTTTTTACTGATATTTTAGTTGTCTACTATGATGCAATAGAAAATGGCAAGAAGCCCTTATATTTTTTTTTGGATGGAAGCCCCTCACACAGAGTGCGCCCTCTATATTTATTTTATTAAGCGATGTATTATTAAACTTTTTAGAAAAAAAATCTACTTGTCCACACAGCCCAAGAAATGATTTACCGTAACAACTATTATTCCAATTATTAAAATTTAGTGTTAATATTGCCAGCTTTACTGTTTAGTAGCATATGTAACTGTAGTTCAAAAAAGAAAAACACGATGGTCTAGTATGCCCAACGAAAACGATTAGAGTCCTTAATGCCTGCTAGGTCAACAAGTAATTAGACTTATTTTTTAATATTTTATTCTACTCTAGGTTATAATAAGCTATTTAAGCTTTAATTATAGTAAAGGCCCCTTTGGCGCAAGCTAATCCTTTTAAAGTAGAATGTAAAAATGTATCTGTAAGTGTTTTTATTTTAACCTGCGTCTAATAATATTTAAGGTTTAAAAAGGGGGAGGTTAAAAAATGGTTATCATTATATGTTTAACTTACCAAAAAAATAATCCTAAAGATTTTTTTGCGTGATCAGAAGCTAGAAAAAGGTTGAGCATAAAAGATATCCTAGGCCTTCGGGTTCCATGAGACCTCGCGTAGTTTAAAGCCATCTTAATGTTTAATTTTGAACGATAGATTTCATGCGATTTAGATTTCTTTTTTACAAAAAAAAAGTACAAAACCTATACGCGCTTGAGGGGATAAATTTGAATTTTTGATGTTCGAGAAATTTGCAATTAATTATGACGAAAGAAAGATAAAGATTCTTCACCGCTTGAGCAAAAATACCTTACCCCCTTATTTCAATACTATATTTTAAACGATATTAAATGATATTTCAAATTTATGATTAATTTTATATTGAAATATTTTACTTAGGACCGACTAGAATAAATTTTTGTAGACGTGCCTTCTTAAGGTATTAATATTTAAATCTCGCGAAATAGTTTAATGGACAACTAAAGTTCTTAAGTGTTTGATATGACAATCAGATAGAATAATGAGTTTCTAATTATTAGTTGTTAGCTAGGAAGAAACCTTAAACATGCTTATTCTAAATACATAGAGCTGACGACTCCTTATAAAAAATTACTTGTTTTTTTAAGTAAATAAGATAGAGAAATCTTAAATGAACTTTTTAGAAAAACATATGTAAGCGAATGCTAGGGGTTAGAAATTAGATCGTATCGTTGCTAAAAAGGGTTGGAATATATAAAATTGTAAGTGCTGGGGCTACTAATAGTTTAAAAATATATACAAATCTAAGGTTACTAATAGCTACATTCTTAAAAAACAAAGATATTTAACCTAATCACCTAGATAAACGTAATTATAAAGGAGGTTAATAAGGGTATTATTATTTAGTATTATGAATTAGACTTTTGAAATAAGCCGAAAATTTTATAGGGAAATATATTCATTTAAGAAAAATTTGAATATTGAGGAAGTATCGAATTTATATACTGCATTTCCAATCTTTGTTACTTACCAAGGCATCTCATTTTCTGAGACAATACCAAACAAGTGCTAACTATTTTTAATTTAGATTAACTGACTAATTCCAATAGCTTGAATATTGGACTAGCTAATATAAAGGTGGAAAATTAGTATTAATATTTAGCCATGTAATTACTCCCCAACGTAGCTTTGCGCTGCGCTAAGAAAAAAGAAACATTATTTAATAATGGCCTCGGCGAAGACCAAGCACTCGTTTAAAATATCTTTTATACTAAAAAAAGTTTACATTATAAATTAATTAATTAGCTATACTTACAAATAAACCCTATTATGCTGTCAATAAAAGACAGTCCACCCTAAAGAATTTATAAAATAGTACTAAAAAAATAGTAAAATACTTAGGGGCCCATTTACCCCTATAAAGATAAGAAGTATAAAGGCTTTTACGGATTTTTCAGGCACGCACATACAAAAAGAGAGTTTGTTAACGTAAGGTGTAAGATACTTTATGGCCTTTAGCGAGAAGGGTGAACCTTTTGCTAAACATTCATCAACAATCGCGGAGACCGCCCTTAAGCTTTAGTATTTCAAACTAAGTGTATCAGGGTAACAACTACATGGCGCAGCTAAATGACTCGGGTAAAGTAAAAATCAAGAGTAGATGCACGAAAGAAACTAGGCAACCAGACCAAGGTCCCTAGTGAAGGTATGCAGGTTATCATAAAATGGTGAATTGGGATGTTAAAAGGCGTAGCTTTCCGCTTACGCCCCCTTTGTTTTAAGATGCTTAAAGATATTGGTCTAAGGGTACCCTACTTAAAAAAGTTACAGGGTATAACATTTTATAACCCTGGTTAAATGGAAAAGTTTGTTAATTAATATACAACCATTTAGGGAGAAATTCTTAGAACTTTTCCTTTTATTGTTCGCGGCGAGGTAGTCAAGCTCTTACATAAATGGGATAAAAAAAGGAAGAATTAGTATTAGGTTTATTAAACAAGGACATTTGCAGATGCTTTAAATTAATTTTAAAGGTATGAGTTGCACCTACAACAACTTATTTATAAATTTTATATTTTTTCTTGGGTCAGTATACATTAATATCGTTTATTAGTTACAGCTGTATACCCTATATTGGGGGCTGGTTATCTTTTAGGGTAGATCATGGAATTAGTAACTATTTATGCGTAGCTGTTTATGCTTTAGCTACCTATGGTATAATTACTTTAGCGGGGCGGAGATAGTGCTAATAGTAAATACATCGCTTTCTTAGGGTCTTTAAGAAGTAAGCACAGATTTATTAGCTATGTAATTTAGCTTTAGTTCGAGATTTATTAATCATAATATTGTAAAAATAGTTCAAAACTTAAATATAAACGTAACAGTCTCAAAAAATGAGATAATTAGCTTGCTTTATTTTTAATACTAATAATTATTCTTTA
>JACYFI010000070.1:0-10926 GCA_020975735.1 Ophiocordyceps xuefengensis
CTTGAAACCAAACAACAATAAAGTAATATAAAAATGAAGTACCTTACTAAGCAAGTATCAGTATAATAAAAAACTAATACATTTTACAAAATAAATATAGTTTTTTTTGGAGAACCTCTTAGATTTTGAGGCTTTAGCCTACAGCGAAGGCCTAGACATTGGACATGCATTTCATGGGTTTCATTAATGTCAGCGTAAATTTTTTTTAACTGTAGGCAATGGGGTGTGCTGCCTTGGAGACAAAAACACATAAAAGACTGGCAAGAGGACCTTTTATGTATTTCTTAAACGTTTAAAATCTACTTAGAGAAAAAGTGGTTGTGGAATAATATAGGAGTCCACCATGCCTAGCCTACTTCAAAGAATGGAAGGTATGGTCGTTTCTATCCTGTTAAATATCATTGTAAAATACCCCCAAGACAAATCACAAATTTCTGATCTACTAGACGCTCTCAGGTTAATAGCTACCTCTTTAAACAAAAGTAGTTTAAAGAATCTCATCAATGTTACCATATTGGTTACGACAATATTATATTTATGTAATGTTTATAAAAAATTCCTTTAAATGACCTCTATTAAATTCTGTTTTTTTTTGTATTCATCTGAGATTTTTATTTCTCATATAGCTTTTAATAGATTCTGGTGCGTGAATGCTTTTTTAAAGTTCAAAATATGACAAACACTTTTTTCTTCATATTGTTATAATTTAAATAGTTTTCTATAAAAATAAAGGGTATTTTTCAATATAATTCAATTAAATATTAAGTTTACTATTTAAAACTTGTAGTTCTAAAACTCTGTATCAGGTTTGGCCTTATTCATTCTAAATTATTTTTTACTGGGATAATAAAAAAATTTCCGCGATTAAAACACAATATTCAGAATTAATCATTCATTATTATGCATCGTTTTGTCTTATCGATCCAATTAAAAATTTTACATTCTATTTTAGGATATTTACTAGCCAAAAGTAGTCTTTATCTGAAAAATGCCCCGTCCGCATCTATAAAAAACCCCTCTAATCAACTAATTTAGATTCTAGAATTACTATTATTTACTTTTCTTTCATATCTTAAATCAAGTTTTTGAGTTTTAAATGCCAATCAATTAATTCATGTAAAGCATTAATTTAGGGTCCTGAGTAACCAATTTATAACATGAGTTACAAGGGATTACACCTCAGATTGTTTATCGATAAATAACTATAAGTATTAAGATTCCTTTTTATTTGGGAGAATAGTCCAGGCCCTATTAGATTGTTCATTAAAGGCCAATAGGATAGTCCTCTTAAATCAAAATACTTATTTGTATTTTAGCATAAATATAATGACTCTTTGCTGATTCTTTTTTTTAGGTAATATTATTGTGTACCTAATCTTCCTTCAACGTTTAAAACCTGCTTAAGCTAATTGAACAAAATTTTATAATAATTTTAAGTCTGATCATTAGAAAGAAGCGAAAGAGTAGAAAATAAATCTATTCTCTATATTTAAATGAGACTAAACATATAAATCTTTGGCGCTAGAGTCCTTGAAAGATTTTTAAATTAAACCTAATTTATTAAACATCCTGCTGATAAAGCATATAAAAATAAACAAAAATCTCTTTTCCTAGCATATTTGGCCAAATTTAAAGGCACGGGCATGTATTTACCAGCATAAAACAGGTTAATGACAATAACAAAAAAATAAGCTGTAATACTACGCTCAAATCCCCAACATCAGCGTGATTTTATGTAGTTCCAGATATCCCCGGTGTTCTCTTCATTAGCTATAGTGGTATGAAGGTTTATTTGGCTCCTTGATAAACTCAACTTACCACCTGAGAAGATGTAAAGCAAATATAGCAAGGGTCTACAACTAGGTCCGCTGTTGGACTTTGTAAGCTCCCTGACCAGAGGAGGATAAAGGTCAACCTGTCCCGCGTCACCCTTCTATACAGGCGGAAAAAATTTAATAGGCTAATGACCTAAGGGAGTAAAATAATCAAAAATCTTATGTTAGTTTTAATCTAGGGGATCTTGCCGAGTAAAACTAGTAGTTACCTACTAAAACGGACTTTTGGTCTTCCACCCCTATAGAGGGGTTTCCCGCGTGTTAGTCTCTTTTGCAGGACCCCCTTGTATTACAAATTACTTTGGTTTACTCATATTGTTCTCATAACCTATCATAGTTTCTTTACCTAAACTTCCATTTCTTAAGGAGTCTTTCTAGAAACATTAAAAGGTCTATATAAGTTTTCACCACGCCTAATTTTTTTTTTATAGCAGTGCTGTCGCAAGCAACGAGAGATCCCATGCATAATAGCGAAGTGATAATTAAAAATTTACACTATTTTAACGCCATCTTATTCAAATTACCCTAAAATAAAGGGCAAGCCTTGATGATATCTGAAAGCATATTGAAATTAATATAAGTGCCCTTCAAATTGAACCCAAATTCTTTTCCATTCTGCTATTTTTAGCCAAAATTTGTATTTTTTGAGTTCTATTTTTTTTTGCTTGGCAATAGACCAGCGCTAAGCTACGGAAAGTTTTTTTTATTAGAAACATCTTTTCATCCTCCATATAATCTCAATTTTAATATTTCTATAGAAGGATACTATCTTAAAATATTTTTAACAACTACAAGAGATGGTTTTATCTCATATGTACAATAAGGAATTAAAAACTCTTTACCTTAGGGATTTTGTGGGTTTTAGTTGTTAATTTATGTCCCCAATAAATCCAACTTATATTTAAAATCCTCTTAAGTTATTATTAAAGGATAACATCTACTTAGGAGTTCTGTTCTAATCTATGGCTAGCATTTCGGTACTAGTTTTGTCGTAATGAAAATTTCTTTTTAGGATCCTTATAAAATTTTTGTTAGAATCAAGCGTTATTAACTAGAACACATTCTTGTTTGAGGTAAGTATTATGCTTGGTTCTATTAACGACAATTCTTCAATCATTATATCAATGGGATAGACATCAAAATTTTTTTGAGTTTTTTTTTTATTTTACCTTCCTCAAAAATAAACGAACTTATTTAAAAATCTGCTTTTAGGGTAATCGTTATTACATACTATCTTTAATTCATTTCAATAGGGCTTGCATTTTTTATGCTGTTAAGCCTTCAAGGCATAGTAAAATAAAGCAAGTAAAACAAAATTATTTAAGAGTAAACTGTTGATTTAATCTGAGCTAAAAATATATAGTTTCTAGTTAGGATTATAACCTATTCAATTTTAACGTATAAATCTCCTTAATGTTTACCATTTGCTTCAAATCATCCTGTAAGAATGAAAGGGAAAAAATTTTTATTTCACAAAGTAGATAATTCCCGTAAAAAGCCGCGGAAGTAGGAAGCACATCTTTTTTATATACTAACTTTGGCTTAATCTTATCCATAAAACCTTCGGTTTCAGAGTCGGGAAACTAAAAAGGCTTTTTCGTCTTTGTTATCTTTTTCGGCGCCCTTCGTTTTTTATTAGTAAATAAGCTCTATAGGATGGAACCTTTTCACTAATATTATTTATTGGGGCCTTTTTATCCTAAAGCCCTTGGTTTTGTTTGGACCAATATCTTGGGACCCCCTCCATTAAAAGCGCATAAGAAAGTGTACCCAAATCCCCCCTATTAAGGCGGCAAATCACACCGATAAAGAAAAATCAATCCAAAATTGAGTGAGTGGTTTACAATACTATATACCAACCCCTGGTTGCATTAATGATATGAATCTGAACCCTGGTCGAACTGAGTTCTATCTATTTAGAACTGAAAAAGCTGTAGCCTTATAATCCTGAAAAACTATAAAGCAAATATTAAAGCTATTAAGCTTCCTAATATCTTAGCGTTGTGGGAATTTAAATCACTCCCTTTCAAACCATAGAATTCAAGAACCTTAAATTTTCAGGCGGTAATTGTCTCTCTTCTTTGTTGTTCATCTTTTCTGTAAAGGTAATTGAAAATTAAAAAATATTAAGGCAGTAACATCTTAATTAAGAGTTTATTAACGCAGTTTAACTAATAAAAGCAAAATCAGTAACTAAGCCTATACGGGAAGCATGTACATTGTTGAAATCCACTCTACACAAATTTTTACATTTTCGTAAGACCAAAAATTACGTATTTTTTAGCACTTCACTTAAAGATAAAAACTTCGAATTTACAACCCCCCCTTGATACATTTATGGCTCAACTAATGGTATAACATAGGCGCAAGGCCCTCATTTTGTAGATAATATGTATTTATAATATATTCTATTGATATTATATATAGTAATTACTTTAAAGAATCTAGTAAAGCAAAACTATCATCTATTCAACGTAAAGATTTTAGGAGGAATTTGAACCTCATACCGTAATGATTTTGCAATCAAAAGTGTAAATCATTTACAGACATAATCTTTTATATTAAGGTAAATATTATATAAAATTATCTATTTAGTAGTACTAGGACAAGAACAAAAAAAATATAGCAAGATTTACCTATCAGATCTAATTATTTTTTATATTTAAGTGTTTATTTTTCTTGAAAATAAGTCTAGTTAGGAGGTATTTTCTATTATGCTTAAATCGCAGAAACCAAAAACAACATAAGAGTAGAAAAATATAGAACTGTACCTGATTGTCCAAGTTCTATTAATAGACTTTTTACAGTGTGTAGCCTACTACTTGGCATTATTTTCCAAAGAAGTTTATATAAAAATAACATAGAACATTATTTTGCTTATAGGTCTGGAATGTAAAACCTTTAGTTTTTACCTAGATATCTAACTTTAGGTAAGTAACTAAACATAATTTTAAAAGTAATGAACTAAAACACAGCTAGTAAACCGCCAATAATTCTTTAGGGCATAGATCCTTAATATAGCATAAAAGGTATAAATTACCAGTTCTGGGCCACTATAGCAGCAAGGTGTTTGCATAGAATTGACTCATTATATAAGTTTGAATCACTATCTCCTAACACATTTGGGTATAAAAGATTAACAAAACTATACTTAAAACAAAAAAAATAAAGGGGTGAATATAGCTAATTTCAATCCTTTAACTAAGTAGTAAGGAGGGAAAGTATTACTAGTCAATAAGTAACCTGGTACCCCACAAACGATACCAAGCTCCAGCTCGTTATCTTGCACACTATTAAAATGCATTAGTACTATCGTGCTATTACAAAAGGTAATTATATAAAGTCTAGAGCCAAGAACTCCTGTTTAAAGTTGGCTTATTAATTACAGGAAGAAACCTCTCAGATGACAATATAAGTGGGAACATATGAATTTTAATTTTACTATTTTTATATGCTATTTCAGATATATATGATAGCACTTATTCTTGAAATTTTTAAGCGCGCTTTAGTGTAACAACGCTTATCACTCCCCGGCTTCCAGCAGCAAAGCACTTCAAAGTTAGGGGTTTGATCGTGTAAGTATTAGATTGTTGGTAACAACCTCAGCTTATTAGTCGTTACGTGGTTGCTTAATCTATTCACTTGGACTGCTTGGCAGTAAAGTACGCGAAATTTAAGGTTCCGACTGACAAATAAAATTTATTAAAGCGGAGGTATCCTTTACTTAAATGGTTCTTTTTGTAATTTCCTCTTTTGGACTTAAAAAATAAAATATTATTTTTTGAGGAGCCCTATTAACAGTTGAGGATATTTTTAATTTGTTATAACGATGCCTATTTTTGTTAGATTTTTTTAAATCATTTAAAGTGGTATTGGATGTAATTTTAACCCCTATCAAGGATGTAAAACCCCATTAAAAGAAAAAGCAACATTTATCACAGTTTGTATATACAGACTTCAAACTAAACACTAGTAATTGAACTGTAGTTATGAGTACTATCTATTTGTTTCTATTTGTATCTAAACTACTAGATTTAAAATGCTTCAATAAATTATAATGCTCATTCTTTGTTTTAGATTGAAAGCAGCCCACCATGTATTCTTTTAAGCAAAAAATGAACCCTTCCGATGGCGATGTAAATCCTATTAATAACTTATTGCGAAGAAATTAACAAGGTGTAATTCATATGCAACTATAAGTGAAAGTTACAAGACCACTCTTAAATATTATCTTTAGATCGGTTTTTCAGTATAGTTTTTAATATTTATTTTTTAATATATGGCCATACCTTATATTAAAAATTGATTACTCGTAGTTTCGGTTAACAAGAAATATATCATATATGAATTAGTAAGGGAATAATAAACTTTTAATTCAGTTCTTTTTTCATGACTTAGTTTACATGTTGGGGCCTTTTGCAACTCCTATATATATTTATACCAACTCGTTTAAAAACGGAATGAATTATACTTAAGTAGAAAATCTCTAAATGTAAGGAATAGTCAATTTTATTTTATATATCTTTTAGGTTTCCTTAGGTTAATTTGTAAAATACCCCCTAAATTCACACCTATTAAAAAGCTACTAAAAAAGGCGATAAAAACGAAGCGAGGTAATTTAATTTTTTCTATTCCAAAATGTTTTACTATTGCTGTTTTAAAGCGGGGTTTTTGTGTACATCGGCTTTTGTGGGCGCAATACTTTGAGTAATAAAATTATCTAACAAATAAGCCCGGCCCAATAACTAAAACTGTATTTCGTTTGCCAACTACGTCTTGTCTTTCAAAGTATAAGCCACTTATTTACGTTAAGTTTATCACGTGGCACCCATAGGCTCATTTGACCTAAAGGTATAAACATACATAAACTCACTTTACTATATTAAGAAGCGTTAAATATATTTCTGGTTTCGAACATTTAATTTATCTAAAAAATCTGTTAAAAAGTTCGACCTGTGCCATAGCAGCGTTCGCAAGCCTACTGTAGAACCCAGCTGTTCGCCGATTCTATCGGGAGGACCGACGATCTTGTATCTAAAATTAGTAATTTTTTAATCGGTTTCAAGACTAGTATTGCCAAAGAAATGTATTCAGATTTCTTCCGAATGACCCCCGTCAGGGTCATCCTTGCTTTTAAGTTTTATTTTTTTTCCTAAATTACATAAACTTTAATACTACACCAGGTACTATAACTTACTAATTTATATTTTTGATAATTCAAACAATTCAAAACGTCCTTTTAATAATTTCCACTAGAACCTTTATTTAAAGTCTTTGTATAGTTTAGGTTTGAACAACTTAAGCTTCTGCGCTTTCAACTATACTATTCAATTCACACCCACATAACTCATCATTGATTTAGGTTTTTTTAACAATAATTGAATTTTGAAAATACTTTTTTCTATAGTTTGAAATCCCGTGTTCTGTATAATTTACCAATCTTTCTATCTTAGAGCTGAGTGCCAATAGACTTCTATTTTGTTTTATAACAAAGGTTTTACCTTCTGTTTTAATCCTCTATTTGTTTTCTACGTGATTCACTATATTTAGCCTGTCATTTTTGTACTAGTTACTCTAGTTATGTTTATAAACCAAAACTAGATCCGCTTGTCGGTAAACTATATATTTCGAGGTTCAAAGAACGTTTATAGAAAAAGTCTTCTAAGGTTTAAACAATTCTATTAATTTTCTGATGTATACTATTTCAGGAGATAACTCTAAAAACTATTAGAACACCAAGGTATGTATTAGCCTCATATTTGATTAACTGGAATCTTTTCAAGGACTTTAACTAACCACTTAAATGATTAAATGATTTGTAAAAACCAGAATTTATTCCTTTCTTTAACAGCAGATTCCTTATATAAATAACTTCAAGTTTTTTTATTTTTAATCATATAAGATACCACTTAAGGTCCTTAGTTTCTTTTAGCTTATATTTTACGAACAGGAATCTTTCCACCTAAATTACATAAATAATGACAGGGTTTAATATTTTAGATCTTTAAAAGTTCTTATTTTCTTCATGTAGGATTATATTGAGTAGCCAAGAATAATATCTTTTTTATGGTTACATAGTTTTAATTAGTTGTTTGCTATTATTAAATATAAATAACCATTTTGGGGCTTACTTTTAAAGTACCCCAAGAAAACTTACTTATCAAAGGATAGGATTGATAAGCTCCTATTAACCAAGATTAATGTTTCTAAGGAGCTCTATATGATGGGTAATAACGAAACTTCCCCTAGTGTGCAAGTACACTAGAAAAAAGCAATGCCGGAGCTTTATACCTCGTGTTAAGATTAACCGAAATAGAGGAACCGTTGGATACGTCACCGGCGATAAATGGCTCACGATTGAATGCTTTAGCTATGCTAGGGTTGTAATTGCATAGTCCTAAAGTACACCCTGTAAATTATTTTTTGTATTCCTTAGAACAAAGCCCCCTAGGTAATGAAGCCAAACTTCCTAGGATAATTTAATATTGGTTTGGTTGCGAATGATACGATTATATAAGCGTAGTACTCATTCTAAGAAAGGGAATGACGTTTTAAATAAATCTCATTAGTTGTTATTTTTTTGGTAAATTAAATAAATTAAATAGATAGCGTTATACACAAACCAACCTTAAACCGTTATGATTTATTCTAGGGGTATGCACTAGGCATAGTAACACTAAGTGATTTCATTCAATATCTCATAGTGCGTGCTATAAATGCCTGACGGAGGCGCCACATTGGTCCCCCAAGGGATGGGGTATTTTTTAATATATTTTTTAGCTGGGGTTTAGAAGCTGTATAAAAGTCTATATTTTTCTCTAAAAACGGCAAACTTAATAATAATACTTATGCAATTTCAATTAAATCTAATATACTTATACTGAAAATATCATATTAACGCACATTTTGCAAAATAATTGGTCTATGGACATTTAAACAATAAAGCACAAGTGCGCAACTCGTTACTCTCTGTCCCACCTATAACGTATTTGATAATTTAGGTGTACGAAAAATGGATACCGTGCGGATAGATAATAGGTTTAATTCACCCCTCTACCTCGTAATATAATCAGGCGTTAGACTGTTGCTTTAAGTACATAATCTATAGATGAACGTTTTTTCGCTCAGGCTCAGTTTTCTGAAATTTTAGTTTCTATCATTATCATTATACTGAAAATCGAATCAACTTTGTTTCTTATTGACTCCTTACCTTTATCTTTTCTTCCGAGCTAAATAGTACATTTTGATACTATTTTTTCCTTTTTTCGCCTACGTCCCTTTACCTTTGCTGTTTTACAGTCGTTCATTTAACAGTTTTCTGTTAAACATTTTTGCTTTTTTTCTACTTCTTTACTTTGTCCTTTTAATCTTCATTATTCCATCTTGGATGCAGAGAATCAATCATTCCTAGATCCTGGTCTTCTACCAGAATCTATATCTGGAATTCCCTGTGGTAGCGACCATAACTTTCTCCAGTCCATTCGCCGGCTAAAAGTTGAACTAATGACGGTTGAGCACTTAAGGAGCGGGTCTGGTGGTCCACCTTGAGGTGAATCGGGCATGATCAGATGGTCCAGGCTTGGTAGGAAAGAATTCGGCCTCAGCCCCCGTTTCAGATGAGGTTTTAAGTCCGGTCCGATCTTGATACCTATTTCCTTCTTTGCTGTTTCAGCTTCTTGCTACCTTCCTTGTCAGCTTAGCTTTTCCTAAAGGGAAGATAATTAATCTCCATTCTTACATCCTTTTTACTAAGTTGTCTGGACTCTACTCGATACCCGAACGTATACAAAGAAAAAAAGTAGGCGGTTCTATTTAGACATTTTACTTTCTTTTTTCTTATCGCATAAGCCACTCCCTTGTTTCGTCCATCCTACTAATACTGGGAGAATGGCGTCCTTAACCGTAAAAAAAGGTGTGGTAAAGAAGTTCATTATATAAAAACCACTAATTTAGGGGATTTGAACGTTATAACATAGACAAGGTGTTTGTTTCATATAATCTCGTGAACTACTAGGCCCGACTCGATATTTTTTTTGAATTTGAACCCTGATAGACCAACACCTTATCCCTGTCACCTTAGATAAACTATAAATTTATATTAGCTCTTAGAACCTGAAATAGACAAGGATACTAACATTGAATGAACTAAAATATACAATTTGTTGGGCGAAAGTATATATAGATAGTAATAACATAATCTATATAAGTATATAAAGAGCGTAATCGTTAACGACTCTTTACTGTATAAATTAAGAAACCTGTTTCACTTAGATTGTTGTTATACCACTCTCCCAGATACCATAAGACCTACCTCATTCTATACTACTTATTCTAATAACTTAGGGTTGTGTTGCGTCTATTACTCGTAAAACTTATTAACTATAAGTTGCTTATATCAAAATTCTAGTAAGAGAAAACGTTCGGTTGATACAAAAACTCAAAATATATAGTAGCCTAACTAGGATAATTTGAAATTGATATAGCACAGGTATAAAATGTCCAGGGTCATACAAATAGCCTAAAAGCTGAAAAAAACTGGAAATTTTATAGGTGAAATAATTTTAAATAAAGAGGGTACAGCCAAATTCTTTGTCTATTAATATTGTCACTGCACGGGGTGGGAAAATATCTAACTATGTCTGTAAAAGATCCAAGACCCAAACCAATGACAAATATATCTTTTAAGTTTAAGTAAACCAAAGATATATTGAAAAATAAGAAGCTAAGATAACTAGAGTAAACTTTAAGGGAAATGTCGCCGTTCATTGACAATTTTTTTAATAAATTTACCGGGTCGAAATTTAGGTTTTAGTAATAAAAGTCTGAAAGGATATAATAACTTTTGACTGAATATAGTGTAGGTTAAAATCATCGCAACCTATTACTGCCTATAAAAGTACAAGTTAATACTCCTAAGCAGATATTTAACCTTCAGCGATTGTAAATATAAAATTTTACTCTAGAATCCTGTCATAAAAAGGAAAGCCACTAGGACAAGCTAGGCAATTAATATACCTCATTAAGTTTAAAAGTAGGAATCACTTAATCCACGATATCCTTTTTAAGTCTGATTATCTACCTACAGCGGGTA
>JACYFI010000108.1:0-12419 GCA_020975735.1 Ophiocordyceps xuefengensis
TAATACCTTTTCTAAATCTTATTCTTGCGTGTTGAACGATAAGTTGACCGCACAAAAAAATACTAAATAAATTAAAATTGTTTTGTCCACAAGGATAATGTTCTTGAGATGTTTCTAGCTAAGCCCTTTAAGGGCATAGAAAATAAAGATGCACAAAAATTTGGCAGAATAATAATAATTTTCATCTCCCTTTTCTGTTTTCTTACTGTACTCCCTGCGTAGCCATACAGGGAGGCGCATTTTGTAAGGGCTGTCTTTAACAGGATAATGTAAAATCGCCCGCAATGCACCTCAGCCTGCGAAGCGCCGAAGCCGGCTATTTTTAAATATATTTAGAGAAATTTAACCAAGTAATCGAACTTTTAAATTATTACTCGCTGCCTCATATAGTTCATAGCTTCCGAAATTAAAATAAATCTAATAATATATATTTCGTCTTCTATGTTGCATGTATGTATGTTTTACCTAAACACAGCCTTAATTAAAAAAAAATAAAAGGCAAAAGTATTCCTTGTTTTAACTCTTTCAAAACCCTAGATCTTTTGGCCACTCGCAGTAAACCCTCTAAATCATTCCAAGTAAAATTTCAGGTTGAGTTAATTACAATTATTAAAGTTTTGGCCAGGGCCGTCAAAATGTTGTTTAACATTTTTAAGGCCTGCAAAGTAAGAGCTCTAAAAATATACTATTTTCAACTTAGACGTATCTTAAGTTTATGAAAATTTAGTCGACTCATTGGACTTAAAAGACTTGAGATAAAATAAGAGTCCTTACATATTCTTACGAGAAGATGCTTTACCATTTTAGATATAACTGCTATAAGCGGCTATAGGTCTTGCCCTTATATCCCCGGACATGAGCCGGTATTTACTGTTAACATCAAAAATCCACAGTATAGACTGACCAGGAATTCCGAACCGAGGGGTGGTAGCATTGAACAAAGTGCTATGTCGAAACCGCTGACTACTATTCTTGTTTTGATTTTAAGAAGGCCGTACAAAAAGCCAGGAAGCTCGATTTCGCACCTATCTGGCTGGCTCCTTACACACGTTATTACCTTTTTTATATTTTGTTTTTTTGTGTAGTGGACTATTTATATAGGAAGCATAGCTCATCTTGTGTGTTTTGTGACCTTTAATTTGTATTCTACTTCTTTGTTAATTCTGTTGTATTCTATTATTTTGTAGCTTATCTTCGGATAAAATCCGGGTGGGACTAAGCCAAGCTTCACGCTTTAAAAGCGTTGAGAAAATATGCAAACCCCTAACCTTATTCTTAGGTTCAGAAAGCAATCAAATAAAATGCGTGGAGCCCTTAGCCTGCTAACAACAAATAGGTAGCAAATTCCTTTAAAAGGATGAAACATGCATGATTTTTGACCTGCACCGCTATCTCTCGAGATCAGTGATGTTAGACCGTGTTAAGGTTGAAAAGCAGTAAAAATAAAACGTTACTGTAAACTTGCCAAAACAAAACAAGGTGAAGCTTGCGTATTTATACAACAAAATATAGGCTAAAGATAAGAAGCTTTGCAAATACAATATAAAGATTTTGCAATTTATACTATATCGCTTTAGCCCCGGTGCAAGTAATTGCACTCTGCTTCATTTGATTACCAAACAATACAAAATGTTACTTTTATGCTAACCAGGGCCAAGATTATTTGTTTTAAATTGGAAAATTTTTAATTTAGTACTTATCTTTAATGCTGCATGATTCGTACGGATATAAAGCCTATAATATCGTAATGGTGATATTTCGTGATATTTAAGAAATATCTAAATAAGTTCGGCCTAATATTATTTCAAGCCACTTATCATTAACTCAAACTTAGCGTCCTGCCGAATGCTTATGCTAATTCATTTTGTGCTTAAGAAAAGTAAACTCCACTTATGTATAATAATACAGGAAGATATTTATCTTATACAAAATGCATAATAGATTTGATTTTTTAGGAGCACGATAAGAAAGGTAGAAACAATAGGTTAGTAACCCATATTTTAACCTTTATGAGTTTAAACTTTCTTCGTTCCTTTGCGTACAAAAGTTTGTTCTTATTTTATTCCTAATCCCTCTAGAAGTAGAAACCTTACCTGTCTCACCTGCCTATTTAACCCAGCTCTGTACTCTTTTTAATGACGAACCGACCGCAACCCTACGCATAGTCCGTGGCCGTCCATGAAGATAGGTTATGCCGACATGCGAGGTCCAAACCGGTACTCATTTTGTTACCCTCTTAGCGGCAATATTAGCCTTGTTCTTCATTATTGTCTTTCCAATTATGTCTATTTCCATTTTCTTCAAAAATTGGTTCAGATATGTCTACATTTTTTGATTCTATATATTTAAGATTTTTCATTTACAAATTCATACCTATTAACAGCACCACTGTGGGTCTATTCCGTATACTACTTTTGATATAAGTATTAATCTATTTAAATTTTCTCTAATTCCATGGGGATACCTTCTTCAACGATATAATGCCATCTCATAAGTTTTTTTATAGCTCGGAGGCTACATCTTATAATCCATATTTCAGTTAAAGCATTTTATTCTCCAACTTAATGTCTAGCAACTTTACATCAATTATTCAAAATCCTAGTTGAAATTTTTCCTATTATCCCTTATTGGTGTGAGATAAAGACGGAAGAAACTTGTCTCATTAACTGTCGGAAAATTTGTAACAACAAATCTAACATGAAAATTCGGACTTATTTGTTTTCCTTAGATATACACAAAGTTATAGTAGATTATAACGATCCGCCAATATAGAGCCTTATTCCAAGACTGTGTTGAGTAATCGAAAACAACCCTAATTGCACGTTTGTAACCTAGTTTAGATTTGATTTTTAATTATCTTGCATATTTTTTCTTGCCAAGACCTGTTGCAAGGCCATAGAAAAATAAAGGACACCAAAAACTGCTCGAAGAAGTAGAAGCCAGCTAATCACTTCAATCCGGTACTTCTTTGTTTTATTATTAGCCGATCTTATCCTCAGAAGGTTATATCAGGTGAAAGCCTCCTTTAGTTGTTAGTTAGGAACCAACACATGTTGATTTTGCCGTTTAAAACTTACTAATTATTCTATTTCCCTTAAACACCAGTTAAATGTTCTTTTATTTTTCAATAATATGATAAGCTTAGCTTGCGCACAAAACGTTTATGGGTACTACTAATCTTTGTGGCGTGCCTCATAAAAGGGGATTTATCGAAATGCAATCTATTTCTACCCTTCAACATCTAAAAACGTGTCGATGTTTCCAAACTTGCAATCATTATCAGTTTATTACCAGAACTCCTATTTTTCATGTTTAGTTTATTTCTTGTCAAAATAACTTTATCTTTTTTTATGTGTGCAAGCGCGCAAGCGGAAGCTAGAGATTTGGAAAGATCAATCCAGCTAAAAAAAGCTTTTTATTTCTTTTTTTCTATGACAAAACATCCAAAGCATCACTAAAAACCAGTAATAGTGTTCAAAAGATCCAAGTGTCGGGAACTATTGCAGTTAATTTGTGAAAGGAAGCCAGTGTACTTAAGGAATTTACCCCACCATGATAATCCAAACCCTTTTACAGCAAAAGTCCATACTCGTTTTGAGTTTACAATGCTGAATAAGGACATTTTGAATATAGAATTTCGCTCCGAATAAACTGAACTTTAAAAGCTTTGGGAATGAATTGATCTACATTCTTCCATCCTCTTTTTCATTTTTTTAATAATATATACAAAGCGACTGCCTTATTACGTTTTAGTTAATCTACCTTTAATTTCTTAAACTTCTTAATACCTCTCATATTTTTTCGAAGCCTAAATGAATTCTAATTAATTGTCAATTTGCGATTAACGCGCTTAGTATTACGACAAATCAACCTATAGTTGAGCGTGGCAAGTATATTAGTTAACTTTTGGTTCACGGATAAAGCAGGCTCATGAGATAAAAAATTTATTCTGAGAGGCCACGCCCACCAAATTTTATTCTCTTATCCCTAGGTTAAGGGATCTGTATACACAGAGCAGCAAGCATTTATTTTAAAACAAAAATGTTGATTTTATTTTTTATTTTGTGCGGGGCACTTAAAATATAAATTATCTTTTTAGTTTGGAGTGTAGAAACCCTCTCTTCCTGCCTGCTTTCCGCTGTGCCCCTTATGGCTTAACTACGTTTTTTATAGTATTAACACGGTAAAGTAAGCTTTCTTATTCTATATACTAAACATAATTTTGCCCAATAGAAAAAATTTTTTTTTTTCTTTTTTAATTTTACAGCTAAAGCATCTACGTAAAAAAAAATCTGTTATATAGCAATAGGATTCAAATTAATTTCTTATTATAATCTATTGTTTTTCTTACTTTAATTTAGTAATTTAATACTACTTACTTTAAAAATCAGGTGAAAAATATTTGTTTCATTAATGTTATCACTTATTAAGAGAATACATAATGTCATATTTCTTAAATCCATTTCAAATTATGAATTTCAGTATTTACCTAATAAATAAGTGCCTCCATATTTTTTTTAAATAACATATTAATTTGGAAATGTTTTATAAATTGAAATTAAAAATATTTTAATTTTATTACTTAAGAAAGTTATCTTAGGTATTGGGGCGATCAGTTAGAACAATAGTTAGATTCGCATAGGTAGATATTTCCTTTGTTTTTAAGAATTAAAATCTAATGGAATATTTTGTATATTACTACTGCGGTTAGCAGGGCTGAGGCTTTAATTTTTATCCAACAACATTTTCTTATATATAAAAATAAAAAACGTTTTTTATTAAATCTTTATGGTAACCTTTTAATGATTTTTCAAAATATCTTTTTTTTGAAAAAATTAGGCTTTCTCTATTTACGAAAGTATATAAAGTATATTATGGCTTTTATTGTTTTATGTTTAATTTACCGCGTTACTCACCATATTTTCTTCGTAAAAAATTTCGTCTTCTTTTAGTATGTAAAATTTTTTTAGGAGCCTACGAATTTATGATTTTTGAAATTAAAACTAATAATAACTAGTTAATTATTTTATTAAATATTCTATTTTAAGAGGGATATGTTTGTTAAAATTTATTTTTACTTAAAATAACTAATACAATAATTTTTCGCGATTCCTTTAGGAACAAGAAGTAAATATTTATTTTTCCCAGTATCTCCCCGTTTTTTTTCTAAAACAATTGTCTTAGAAAATTATTTATTTCAAAGTATTGTGTAAATTATTTTCACATATTGTTATATGGTGTTGGCAGCTCTCCTTTATTTCCATACACATATTCCCTAAATAAGGATAGCTTACAAAGCTGATCTTGAACCGATCCCCTTGAGTGATGGATAGCCAAGGACCCCCAGCACAATAAGAAAGCAAGTAAAATTTATTTTACTTTTTCTTAAATGTATTTTTAAATTAAAATGGTGGGTAATATTAAAAAGAATTATTGTTATTACATAATACTCACCTTTATGTCGGTGACACGCTTTTATTTTACAATTTCGTTAAATAAACTTCGCTTTCAATTTTAGTATTTTGAGGTAATTCTTCAAATTTACCAAACTTTGTAGTTTAATTAAATTTATTCTTTTTGCTTTATTAGGCGTTAGTCTTCGCTTAAACACTAGACGTAATTTAAATAAGAGCAGAGGTCTTTTAGGCCATATTTTCTGTCTCTTGCATACTTCTTAATTTCTACGAAATAGCACCTGCTGTGTAGTAACATGTGTAACATCATCACTCTTTACAACCTAGCTTTAGTAGCAAGGGATCAAAAGGTTTAGCAGAGATAGTTAGCGTGGTTTGTAGGGCTAGGCCGGATGTATATAAGAATATACAGAAGCCTAACCGACTTAAAAACGCAGAAAGCAAAAATACCTTATAAAAAAATAAAAATCATTTAAAGGAACCAAACACCCCTAGCGTTAGCTTTTATCCAAATAATCCCATGATTAATCCTTAATTGCATCTTGTGATGCCTATGCGCCCTCTAAGCAACTGTAAAGAATTTGTAGACAAAATCAAACAAAGTAAGGCAGGATTTTACCGTTGAGGCTTTTTGTATTAAAAAACATAACTATTCCTTTTTTCACACGAGGGCTTTCTGTGTAACAAAGCCAAGATAAAAAAAAGTAGCTCTAAATATTGAATAACTATTATAAACTTTGTAGCCATAAAGCCAGCCTGAAAGATTTGAATAATATATTTTCAATTATATCTTCAAATTTTCTACGATAGTTACAATCCTACCTAATAAACTTAAAGTATAATTTTTACGTGTATAAGGCCTTGCAATTAATATTGTTCACTAGGGAAAAAAAAGCAGCATGCCCCCAGCCAGAATGTAAAAATTATATATGATTAAAAATAGGTGTAGAGAACTTAAAAATAGCACAACAAAAAATAATTAAAATCTTGGGACACACCTGATTATCTCCCTTGACAGGGGTCTGGTGGCCCCAACATAAACTTTCTCTAGCGATAGTTCCTTACAGAAGTTCACTTAACCTAATCTAAAATGTATGTAAATGAATTAGTTGACTTTTACTTATATAAAAGTTATATTTGTCTATATATATAAATCTTTTTGTATTTTTCCTAGCAATTAGCTTTACTGCTAACAACGCACGAGCAAAATGGCTAGTAAAAGCCAGATTAATCCATAACCTTCTTTATAATCTAAACCAATTTCAGTCATATGAAAGATAATAAGAAGGTCCTCATAAGTCAATTGTCAAATTACCTTAGTATCTTAAAATTTCTCTGACACTATATGGCTCTATAATTATTGGCAGTAAGCTGCTAGGGGATCTTCTCTTCCTACCCTCAGAGGTTAAGCTGTACTGCCCACACACTATTCCAATTTGCACTGAGTTAACTCATAGAGACAGCTGTTGTAACCGTACCTGACCATCATTGCAAGACCGCATTAACGGCCAAAGGCGACTTCGCCACTTAGAGACACTCAACTTAACAGGCCGCTTTACCGGGTTCCGTCGAACCCCTCCAAATATCAGTAATTCAATTTATCTCTGTTAACCCAAAAGCGGCCCGGGCGAGATTTCCCCACTTATAACTTAGTTCTTTATGTTTCAGGCTAATGTGCTGTGTTTTGAATTAAACATGTCCGGACAACATCATTTTATGCTTCTTCATTTTAACTTGAATTAATCATGAAATTGGGAGCCACTCTTATTCCGAAAGTACGGTAGTCATATGCACGAGTTCCTTTCGCTCCACAAATTTATACCTTTTGAAAGGCTTAGGTCTAATGTGGTTACCAAAAATTGAATATTTTAAAAAATAAACGGTTTAGGAATTCATTCCCGGGATTTTAATTATATCCAATTTGCTTCTAACCCCATCCTTATTATAGATGAATTTAGAATTATGATTCGGCTTATTTATACCGTGTCGGCCTTCATTAAGGTCATTTTTCTCTTTGTTGCCCTGTAAAGGATAAGTATCGAAAAAAGGTGGTAACTAACATATTGTTTGTTAACTCTGCAAACTTGTACATCATAAAATCTTAAGAAACTTTTACTGTGTGGAGAATTGTTTATAAAACTTTTACTGCTTTAATACGATTATAGTTAAAGCTTTTTCGCTAATAGGGGCCAATATTTCTTGTTTCATCCTGTGTCTTTGAAACATCTAGTTTTACTGCTGTACCCCTATAATTTGTATCTTTATTCCTTTAATATGTATTTACAAAAACAGCTTGTTTCGCCTTCTCATTAACCTCTACCTCACGTTAAAGGATCTGTCATAGAAAAAAATTTCTCTTTTTACAGATCCTTTTCAACGGCTGTCTATTTTTTAGACTACTAAAGACTGAATTTGGCGTTTAGGCATAGTACCAAATTCATTAGAAGCTATTAAGTATTGACAATTTTAGCTAATCGCTTCTGTAGGTCAGATGCTGCTTTTAACATCATTAACTTACAGCTTGTTTAACGAACTGAAAATCTACACCACTTCTCTTAATTAAGGATAAAAAGTTCTTAAATGTTTATAAATATCTCTAAGTCTATAAATAGGAGAAGCTTCATAACTACTGCGCCATAATTACCGCAAGCCTACTCTGCCTAACATCTAAAAATAAAATCACCCTTGATTCTGATTAAAGATTTTATCTTTTTATTAAGAAGAAAATTTAAAACAGGGGCCTTTAGCCGCCTTTATAACCGTAATATTTAAAGTTGATTTTTTATTGGATAGAATAAGTGTAAGCATCCGTCTGGCTGTTTTTTTTTATAAAAAAAAAAGAATGAAAATCCCGAATATATAATTAGGATCAAGATCTTATTATGTAAGTTGTCTTGTTTCAGTAAATAAACTAGGAGAAACCCAAAGGATTGGAAAATAATTTCATTGCTTAAATATATTTTCCCTAATTTTCGGTAGATTACAAATAATTCCAAATTCAAGTTTCCTGGGGGGGGCCGAGGTACACCTCTACAATCAATTTTATAATATTGAAAAAACCCATTCTACCGCTGGCTCTGTTTAGCAGCAGATTCTTTCCAATACTACTGATTAGGATAGCGATAATGCCCATTCCTATATTAATTAGAATCTTCCTAACTTGTACCCATAATCAGAGATTTGCGGATCCGGTTCAAAGGACTTTTCGTCAATAAGTTTGGTATTAGGGAACGCTTAGGGCGGGGGTCCCCCGGGAGTTTTGCGTTTTCTTATTGCACAGATGGGTCGGGGCCATAATCCCAAATTTCATGATGTTACCCATTCCACGACTTCGTATTCTTACTTACTAGCTTCACTTTTTTCAGATTCTATGGGTACGGGAGTTTGTTGCATTGTTCTGAGATCAACAAATATCATTTTGTGTTAAGATAATCAAATATAAGTTACTATTTTCCCAAGCACCATTTTATACTAAAATTTTGGCCCCTTAGGTAAAAGAGATTTTTTTGCATCGTAGTTGAAACTTGTAGGATAAATTATAATACATAAGAGGCCGGGTTCACGTGTAATTATATCCCAATAGCTTGAGGCGGGAAAGATTCTTTCTTTTAGTTACTCATGTCACCAATTTCCTACTTTGAGTAAATTTACTTATACAATTCTTATTTAAAACAAATAAAATCAATTGATTTACACAACGATTCTGCTACCCCAAAACGCCCAAGTGCTACTAACTTTAAGGTATCATTCATACATTTACATACCCTAGGCATATGTATTGTAATACATTACGTTATTTAATGACTACTTAAAAAACTCATTTTTAGGCGGACAGGCTACACAGAAGCACAGTCTGGTATTTTAAACATGTTAAATAGACACCAAACTTCTATCAAATATTTAATATCTAGAATGGGTTGAGGATTCGCAAATCTATTATAACTGTTGCCTTGATACTAATTATAAGAACATCAAAATATTTTTATAGAATTGGATAAATACTTAACTGTTTTAGCCCAATACTATTATACCGTGTTTAGTAATTAATACTTATTTATGTGAGCATTAAACTACTTAGTATTAAATGTTTATAATTAGAACACTTTTAAATCCTTAAATGGTATTTAATAGACTACATTGACACAATCTTTCTTACAGAACTATGATCAGTGAGTCATAGTGTCCTTCAACACAATTCCGCCCCTCTGATTGTAATTGTGGCTCTCTATGTAAGTAGATTCTCCTTATGAAACGTTCACTCTGTAAAGGGTTCGAGTATTTTGGTTAGATCCGTTAAATTTTCAGTTCTATGCTATAACAAAGCCTCTGTTAGCAGGGTCATAAAATTATGGCTGCTTCTAAAGCCTATTTCTAACTGTAGACTTTAATAAAACCTTTCCCTTAAGTTTATTAACAATTTATTTAGGAACCTTTAACTTTTTTCTGGGCTGGTTTCCCTTTTGACATAGCACGGAAATCTGCTTTTATAACAGAAATTTAATCCCTAAATTTAGTTTCATAACAACTAATTTGAGACTATCCATTTTAGACAACGGTTCATTTACGGCTAAGTTTCGGAAACTCCCGAATTTAAATAAAAAAATATTAAACTTTGTAGAAAAATGAATTATAAGTTAAGTTCGTACTTCTGCAAAACGGTAGAGTTTTTAACTATTCATTCGTCTATTTTCTTACAGCTTTGTTTTGTTAATACTTAAAATATTCCAGCCTTTAGTTAAAGTAGAAAAAAACTAGTGTCTTTCGTTGAACGTCTCCAATAGTAAAAGTTTTACTGCCTACCTTCAACGCTCTGCAGTTTTAGGCTTGTAATATTTGCTAAAGGCCCTGCTGCGGATAAAGGATTTGTTTATTTTATCTAAATAGCTAGTGGATAGTCTAAACGCGGATAATTTATCTTTATCTTCTGGACTAACGCGTCTTTTACCCTAAATGGTAAACTATGGGATAATATTTTCTTTATGCTATTCCGAAACTAAATTTAAAATTTAAACTGCAACAATTTTTCTATCACTTTGGATTAGGGCGCGAGCCCCTATAAAGAATTAAAGTGTTTTTTTAAAATATTATCATTTTCAGGGTTTAATATAATTCCAAATAAATACGGTTCTCTGATTAAATAAGTTCTTTTCTGGCTTACAATACTCTAAATATTTTGTAAAAGTAAAATTAGTATAGCCATGTTTTAATAAAGCCTGCATGATTAGGCCTCTTTAGATTTCTTTTTAGAGCGAAGCGCCACTTACTTAATCAATCGAACCACCTACTCTTTTTGCAAATTAAACCCACTCTACATAACAGTACCATTTGTCGTTATTTAGGTCATTTACTATATACCTGATTTATTTTTGTTATCTAATATATTGAATTCTCTTGCTAGGTTGGCCTTCGCAGGGCAGCACAAAAATTGCATACTATAACTTTTTTATAGGTATTATTGAAGCGCTCTGATTGGTTAAAATATATTTCTCATAATGGTTTTGGTTCTTTTGTAATACCGCTAATTATTTTAATCGTAAATCTTAATTATGAGAAGAAATTAATAAATCTATTTAGTTGCCATTGAATTCTTACGATGAGGCTCTGACTTCCATCCTTAACGTTAATAATTATGTAGATAATAATATAAGCCCAACAAACCACTTTTAGAACCGATGACTGACACCTTCAAAGTGCTTGGGCCGTGCCGGATAATCATTTGTTAATCAATCATGGTATTTTTTTGCCCTTACCCCGATCCCCATACCTGAGACCATAAGATGTGTATACACCACTCTTACTTGGTTATGGGATTGCTCTTAGGACGTTCCCCCGCTAGTTTTGATGGTTTACTGCCGAAGGTCTCCTTTCTACGGAAAAAGGCCTGTACGTTCCAACCTAAGTCAGGCTTATGGTCTGATAATTTTCAAGATTATTCTTTGCCCATCCGGAGTCTAACATACTCAGGATAAAATCTATCCATGATCCGCCCAAATTTTAAAAAATAAAACGTTTTACACAATCTTGTTCTGAGATAAAATTATGTACCCTACTAAGATATTTAACTTAAATGCCTACTACTTTTATAGCTTTCGCAGAACAAATCCTTACTTCTTTTACCGAAATTTCTTATAGCTGAATATAAGGACAATATATAATAGCCAAAGGGCTCTGGTAAAGGCTGAAGTCCTTCGCCCTTAAATAAATAAAGTTACCTAATATTAATACTTTATTATCCTTAGCACACATAAATAACATACTAACTCTGGCTTTAATAATGAAATATTTTTTATTAAATTCTTCCACTGTTTTTATCAGCTTAGCTACGTAGGTCTTATACACCACCTATGGGTGTTTAGCTGCTGCTGTTAAAACTTCTGCAAAAGGTATAACTTTTTCCCTTAGTTCATGTTTAATAACTCGTAATCCTTTACCACACTATAAGGCTTTAAGCTGTTTAAAAGGCTATCTTTTGCGCGGTTGTTATTTGCTGAAAGTTTTATACCTGTTTTCGCTAAGGGTAGATAATTTTTTATCTCTCAATACTTGTTGGTTAATATTCTTCCTGGTTGCTGCAAATATGAAATTAAATGTGATTTCTAGCTTTCCTCATTAAGTTATACGATCCTTCTTCTCTAAAGAACTTTAAAGTTTTCTTCTGTAATGTTTATAGGCCCTAGAAAAAAGTGGCCTTTCTAGTAGCGGATTATATTTGGAGCCTTTTAAAAAGTCTTAGATATATTTTCTTCGTTTATAACCTTGTTCTTTAATCAGTAGAGATAATTTGTTAATATGAATGAAAAGTAAGTTATATAATTCCAATAGTTTAATAAGAGACCGAGGCTTGGCGCCGTGAAGAAGGTGTTTTTCTAAAGTTAAATGCTTTAACACTATATATATTATAAATCTTTATGTAGTTAAATGTTATTGGAAGCTTACCATATCCCCCGGGGATTAGGTAACATTATTATTTAATTATTTATTAATCCAGAAATATAATTACCACCC
>JACYFI010000109.1:0-13119 GCA_020975735.1 Ophiocordyceps xuefengensis
ATAAAAAAAATCTAAGGCAAATCTGGAGCGAGCCGTATGATGGGAAAACCGATCACGGTACGGTTCGGTAAGGGGGGAATGATGTCGGTTAAATAGAGTACTTTTTCAGTTCATTATTTAGGGAGAGGTTATTAGTAGCCCATATTCCGGAAAGTACTAGTCTTTAAGATATGATATATTAATAAACTTAAGTCAATAAGTGGATATAAGCATTATAAAGATTTAGAATATAAACCTTTACTATACGTAGCAATATACTCTTAGGTTATATTTACTAGTAGATGTTTTATTTTTAAAGTAACGTGCAGGCCACCAATTCATTTTTGACTCCTAAAAGGACTTGGGAAATCCCTTTACAACAAACGCTTGGAGTAAATTATCAACTTCGAGAAAACCCCCTAAACATGATTTTGTACTAAGCTCATAATGAAATATTGAAGAGGCCTGGAACTAATTACTTCAGGTTTAGTACTAGCCAGAAGAAATGAGTAAAACCGAAATGGGGGACGCGTCGGCGGATCTAAGTCAGTAATACATTCACCCAAAGAAGTATTATTGTTAAAAAAGAAGCACGAGTAAATGGTGTTGATGTGGGTATTATTTTACGCGTTAGATAAACTGTAAACCTGTTCTCGAAGGAGTTATCAAGTTAAAATCTCCCCTTCTACCAAGAATTAATTCAAAACAACCATTATTCTACTGTATCTAACGCAACTTAGCACAACAGCAAACGCCTTAAACCCCTGAGTTTAGCATCAAGGATTTCTCTAGAATTAGGCAGAAGGATGCCTCTTGGGTTTTGATTCGTATAATCACCAGAAAAACACGAACGTAGGTTGACAATTCCAGATTAATTTCTCAAAATTAATGCTTATGGCTAGAGCCTAGTATTTTAAAAGACTTTTATTAAGATGCTAATTTTGAGCCAAGGAACGAATAGGGTAAAGAAAAGAGAAATGGTTGTGTTGATTTTACAATAGGTTCTTTAGATCAAATTATTAACAACAAGTAATACCCTCATTTCGATAAATTTCTCTGTTCAAAACTCAGAAAAATATTCGATTTTCTTCATTATTTATAAAAAAGTAGGTCGTATGAAATGCACGATGGGAACAATTTAAGCGCCTGAAGGGTTTTGCAAAAAATTATATAGATATTAGACTTTTTAAAAAGGATTAACCCCTTGTACTCTTAAAGAGGCTTTTCCGTGCATACTTTGCTTTATAGCAAGAGCCAATGTTACCACGTAGTTTCCAAATTAGACCCTCAATGGGTAGCTGGTGCTTACAAGGTGTGATCTGGTTGGTTTTAGAAATTTAGTACTAGATAATCTAAATTTAGATAAAACAGGGAAGTCGTGTAGTATAACTTTTTAAGTATACTCCAACATGTAGAGATTGAGTTATCCTATTATGAAAAGTTAGTAGTTCTTTGGATGTGGTCGAAACTTAATTCCGTCATAAAAGTTTGATCCTGGTTTGACATGTTCAATCAACAAAAAATTATGAAAAGATTTTTACCTTTTTTCAACTAAATACCCTGTTTCTTGGGTTAAATCTAAAGGGAATTTTTGAAGATGGAGGCTTAAAGTAGCAAAATGGTACAAACCCCAAAAAAATCATTAAACTAACCATGGTTCGATCAGATTCGTCAAATAAGAACAGGAATGAATAAAGGTAGATAACTAAAAATAGAACCACTTCTGAGAGTAATATGATTTATATAAAAAGTTGTTATTTTTCTTTAATTTGGACGATAAAATTTTAACCGACATCCATATGACGTTTAGGTGCGTAATACCTACTATAGGTTAACACATTTGGTAGCTTTTTATAATAGGGCTAAAAATTTTCTAATATTCTATTTTAATTTATTGGGCTCATGTAGTTTATTATACAGGTCAGGGTCTCATACAATAAATATGAGTTGGAACTTTCATAACTTATATTTAATGAGTTTCCTTTATCTCCTTGAATAATAGGTAAACAGGTAGGTAGGGTTTAGCCTCAATTTTAGAAATTAAAACAGTTATTTTGCTTATAGTAAATAAGTCATGAGATTTTATATTATTTGACTTAGGTATTTCTAGTATTGATCCACATTAAGCATTTTATAATTTTATATAACCACAATATACAATTAGGTAAATTTAAATGGAATTTTCACACTAGGTAGAAATAGGTGTTTCTCTTAATATTGCTATATTAGTTGAAATAATAAAAGAACATTAGAGAAATTAATGGATAAAACTACATTTCTCCTAATCAATTAGTAAATTCAATTAAAAAGCTATTTTTAATTATTAATCCATGTTTTAGCTCTTAAGCTTTAGCGTATTACTACTTTTTTCATTTTGTAGGTTTACGTCCTTTTAATAGATTCATTTGGAAACAAAGTGGTATTAAGTGCCAGCCTATAGAGGGAAAAAGGTTTAGTAATTCTTGTCTTAATCGCTATATTAACTAAGTGTTATAAGGTGCTGTGGGTCATTAAGGTATTAGTAAAGAAGCAAAATGTTTTCAGCGTTACCGGACTATAAATTTAATAACTTATTTTAGAAAATTAGTATTAAAAAGAGTGCTATCTAATAAAAGGTAATAGTTAGCTCGGCATTATTAATAAAACAATTTTGGTGGACCAACGGTCCGCACAAACAAATTTAAACTTTTAAAATATAATGAATTAGCTATACAAGTCTATACCCTTATGTTATATCCCTGGTATAGACAATTACAAATCCATTATTTTTAGTTTATTAATAACGAAATGGCCTAACACGGGTACCATTTGGGTATCAAATTCCTTTTTAAAATTTGGTTAAATGAGTAGTATGACCTCTCATTTTTTAATTGTTTGTCAATTTAACAAATTATTTTTAGCTCCATAATTTTATATTAGCACCACATAACCCCTTACCCAAGATGAAAGTCTCTATATTCGGGTGGGATTTTATAGTTTTGTTTTTAGTGTCAAAAAAGTAAACTCAATATTTGGCTGTAAACGTTTCTTAAATTTTTGCTTTATTATTCTTTCTTTACATTTAGAAATTCTGGTAATTTATCCTTTGGTCTTAGTGGGCTATTGAAAATGGGAATATATGGTCTTACATACATTAATGTACTATATTTATAGGTATGTATTTAACTGCAGGGATTTTTGTATTTCAATAGCGTTAAAAAATGCCTTAAAAATTGATCGTAGACCAATTTTAATTTATTGTTCTAATCAAATGAAATTGTAAATGATCTTATCCCGGAGATAAGTAAAACTAAATGCTTTCTTCACACACTAAACCTCATATAAGCCATGCCACGAAGGCCCCATCATTATTTTTTGTCTACGCTCAAGAAAAAAATAGTTAAAACTCCAAGTTTTTATAGGGCTGAGGCATGCATACTTCGTCACCAGTCCCGTTTCAATAAATAAAATATAGACCTTGTTTTTAGGGCCCAAAGGTAGGTTATATAGAACTTCATGTTAGAGGATTATATTAAAAAAGGGCATTCCCGTGTTACAAATCCTTCAAAAATAATTACGTGCAGGGTTGGGCCAACAGTGGGTGTATAGGGAGCGGAGTAGGAATAGAGAGTAGTATTTGGGGTTTTAATAGATAGGTGTAGCCAGAGACCCTTCATTAAAAAAAAACCAATTTTCTCGTACTCAATATTAGGTTTTGCTTTCTCAAGCAGCAACTGCGTTATTCCGCTTAAAGTGGGATGTGCATATTATTACTACTACAGTTAGCCTAATTTTTGTTTGTTATAAGAACTGTTTTCAATAACGCTTGAAGTGTGTATAAGGTGGAGGGAGGTATGTTTCGTACTAAAAACAATAGCATTTTAATTAGAAATTCCGATAGTTTTTTACCGAAAACTAGAAAAAATTTTATGTAAATCATTTATAATTACCTTAGACGCTGCCTAGCGCTTGAGGGTTTTAATTTCCAAGTAGCGCTTGCTCCACAATGGGAAGGTTTAGTTGAGTTACATGATAACATCATGTATTATTTGGTGTTAATTCTTATTAGTGCTAGGATTGAATACTCTATGTCTTTTAATAAAAACCTTCGAGGAATGCTACCTATTATACGACAAGATTTAAACCATGGGTAGAAATGCCTATTCAAAAGTGTTGTAGATTTGTGACACAAGAATGTAATCTCAGTAGGTTTTTAACTATTTATCCAGCTGCCGTCCAGGTTAATAACCCTTGTTAAAAAAATAACCCAGGCCGGGTAAAAATTGTATCTAGAAGCTTTTGAGTAGAACAGGATATCTTAAAAAGGAATATAAAAATAAATCAGGATATCATGTTAACTAATAAATTAACAAATGATATTTATGAGGTAGTCCTAAATAACTATTCCTAAAAGATTCTACAAATATTTTAATATTAGTTACTTTAAAAAACTGAGATTAGTATTCTAAAAATTTCAGCGCATAGTTAAATTATGGTATTCTAAATTTTTTTCTGTTACAATCATAGAAATAACTGTGTAAATTGTCTGATTTTGCTTCTAGAGAACTAACATTACTTCCGGATAAGTTAAATCCTGGAATATTAACATTCCAAACGTAGCCTGGAAGTCACCTTGATTCTATAAAACTCGAACAAACTAAAAGCAAGATTACAGTTAGGTCCTTTAAAAGGAATATATGTAAGAAAAATCAGCTTTATTTCGGTCGTACGCTTCAGAAGAAATAACATATTAATGAGTTGAAGAAAGAGTAAAAATACAATCTTATTTGGAAAACTATAAATGAATCAGGGGCTATTAGTTAATGAGACTAAAAAAGTTTTTAGGGTTAGAATGTATTGCTGAAGAAACCTTAAGTTAACAATGAGGTGCAGTAAAGAGGTACATTCCGATATACATATATGTAAAGTTTGTTCATCTGAGAGGATTTTAGAATTGATAGGTATGTTTTTGGTTTAGCTAGAGAGAGTGGGAGATTTTGTATAAGTGGGAAAGGTACCTTTAAAGACATAAAAAATACTCAGCGGAAAATCTTCAAAGAGAAATATAAATTTGTCAGGTCAAAATCTTTTAGGTTACAATACATATGAATAAAATTTCACTATATGCCTTGGAAACTATCTAAAGCCTAAATACCTTTAAATGGTGAAAAATTTAATGGATTGTTAACTATGGGCATTCCGCAGGACTAAAATAAATAAATTCCTAAACTACCGTGAAAACCTTATTTAAAGGTATATATAAGTCCATTATGTAGAAAAACTACATGAATTTTAAAAAACTTTAATCGTAAGTTATTTGAACTATAACGCCAGCAGTTAATAAATAATTCTTATAGCGCTTTCCATTTTTAAAATTTAATTATATTACAATGGATGAAAGGAAAATAGATTCCTCAATTAGACAGGTTTTTAGCAGAAGGTCCAATATTTGTATTTTACCAGTATCCTGATTTTTTATAGGATTCTAATAGGAGAATTTTAAGAACTTTGATGTGCATATATGTACCGAATCTGATTTAAGAACTAAGTGAGGATTAAGAATGTTAGAAGTAGTAACAGAGTTTACATAGTACCTGATACACACATTCTAGATTTGTTATAAACATCAGGGGATGTCATACATTCTTTTGCTTTGCCCTTTCTTGGGGTATAAAAATGTGATCATTCATCCTAGGTAGAACCGAAACCAAGTTTCAGTTTTTATTAATAGAGAAGAGGTATTTTATCGGTTCAGTGTTAGATATTTGTGAAATATTACAAGTTCTATGGCCCCTATGTATTGAATCTTTAAAAATAGACCAAATTTGTTAATTGACTACAAATAGTATTACTTAGCGTAATGTCGAATTTAGGTAATTTTTTTTTGCTGGCTTGCGGGTCATGTATATTTATTTTTCCTTAATCCCCGGGGCCGGGGGGGGGGGTTATAGGGGTCCCCAGAGTCCTCAAGCCCCAATCCTAGTGATAGCTTATACCTAAAAGGGGGTATTAGTTTAAAAGGTAAAACCATGATGCTACGGACATAAGGGATTGAAGGGTTCAAGATCTACAATGCCCCTAGTCATTAATGGATGTACAATATAATATATAATAGGTTTAGCGTATAACAGAAGAATAATTTGATTTATATTAAAATAAAATAACAGGAGTTTAACCCTTTAAGTACTTTTTTTATAGGAATCTTAGGATTCGTATTAATAGAAAAAAAACGATTAATATTTAAATGCTTAATTTCTTATAGAAATATAGCTATTTATCATAACATCCTAATTGGTAAGTCTCTTTAAACCTTGAGGGATATTAATAGGACAAACGTGATGCCATCTACATTACAGTAATTGGCCGGAGCATAATTTGGCGCATTGGCCTCTGGTTCCTTAGTTGCTTTTATAGACTTAAAGGGAGAAGTATTGGCATAGAATATAATAATGTATTTAAGTTATAAATTGTGTTACCAATACTAGGAGTTATGAGTTCCGGGCTTTTTTGGTACATAAAAATGGTGGGGTGTCAGGGTAGTTCGTTTATTGGTTTGGTCTATTGTATAATTTCAACAAAATATCAGCTATGTATTGAATTTTTAAATAGGTAATTAATAATAATCAAGGTATCAATATACCTTATTTAGATGATAATAGTAATCATTTAATAATGGTATGAAGTTTCTCCAAATTGAAGTTTAACCGTATCTATGTTATACCTGTATTATTAATAAGTTCTTGTTCATAATTCTATCTTATAGGATATATGAAGCCATGTCCTCTCGAGGACACTCAGGGGAAAAAGGTGTCTATGGGATAAACTGTCAAACTCCGGGGGTATCCTTAATAGTTAAGGGACCAAGCTCTTAATATGAAAAACCTATTTTAGTGGCTAAGTATTACTCAAGGGTACGGGAACAAGCACTAAGGATGAGTGAAAACGAGAATGTACAAATCGCGATCTATAGTCAAGAATACAAACAGTATTGCTTTAAAGAGCAAAGATAACGGCAGTTGTCGATATAAAGCAGAACTTAGTTCGATTTAAGGGTATACTCTATAGGGGTTGTCAAAGCAACGGGATTTTTAAACATCGGTTTCTAATCAAGCAACAACGGTTGAAACTCCTAATGTCAAGGTGCCCAATCTAAACAAGTCGATTTAAAAAAAATTATTTTCTACCTTATAATTTTACAGGTTTAAGCCCTAGATCGAGTCTGGTTTATATAGACGGCTGTAGGGTTTTCATTTATAGTAATTAGAGTACGAAATTAAACATGTAAATTAGGTTCAGGGAACGTGTTTTCATTTAAATTTCAATAGGTGCTACATCACAAAAAGATTCTTAACTTATTGTATATCTGATATACAACACAATAATTACGGTGGGGTCGGTTCTATACAATATGGCCTAAACCGAAAGTTAGTTTTAACGTATTCCCAATAGAATTCAATTGAAGATTTAAATAAATTTTATTTATTTAGAAAAAACTCCGATATTAACTCAAAAAAGGCGGAAAGGTTATATTGTTTACACTAAGCGGTAAAAAATTGTAAATTTAATTAAAGACTCATCTTACTGGTCGAAGGTTTTAAATCAAATAGGTAAATATAAAAAGCATCAATGAAATTTAGGTTTATCTGCACCACGGTTAAAATCAGATTTGCAGGGTTAGTACTCCCTGGTTGAAAGACCTTAATAAAATCTTTATAATTATTTTAGACCCGGACTGGAATTTTCAGGTATTTGTTATGCCAGAGGGAGAAACTTGATGTTCGTAAGCCATTCAAACAACCAGTAAATTTAGGTTAATCGAGTTACATTGCAATTTTAGAAAATCTCAACATAGTAGAGTTCATTAGATTCAATGGAGAAAAATAGCTTAGAATATTTTAGGATCAGGAAAATATAATACAAAATACGGGAGGGTAAATCTGCATTAATATTTACAATAGTGATCCTTTGCTGATATTACCAAAATAAAGTTCCATTTTTAAAAAAAAAACCCTATTATAGGATAAAACTTATGATTTTCTTTGATCGGAATTAAATCCACCTTTAATGATTAATCGGTGCTCAATCTTACGGTTGAAGGATCTAAATTCAATTAGAAAGTAAAAATCGTGGTATGAATATACGGGTGTAGAAGTTTTTACAGGATAAATAACCAATTTTGTTAGCTAAATCACAACACCAATTAAATCAATTGTAGGATTAATTTGATGTAAAAGCATAATAATGATCTGTGTAAGTTTATTTAAGTTCTTTTACTTTGATGATGATTATACTTAGTACTGGAATAATTACCTGTTGATGTTTGTTAGGGGAGAGAGGCGTGTGGCGGGTTTGTTCCTATACCCCTTTTATTTTAGGTTTTTTAGATTTACTAGAATTGACTACACAAAGTTCAATTTAGCGGAATTTTATCTAATGGAGTTAGAGATTGTTTTTAACAATAAAGGAATAGCCATGTAACCATTATGATTTTTAGGTAGTTTATATTATAATGTATAATATTCTCAATAGCTGCCTTACCAACTAACGTAAAATGCTTTATACTTATAAGCAGGTATATGGTTTTATTAATCGGAGCTATGGGCTAAAAAGTTTCATAGGTAGGTCCGTCCATATTTATTTACCCTGCGAAGGAAGAGCCTAACGCAGTCTTCCAGCGATTAATACACGCTGCCCACAATGTTACGGGCCGGTGTTATTTATTAATTCGTTCATTCTTCCTTAAATTGAATTACAAGTAGTACTTAATTACTTTTATGTTTATGATTTAGTATCAATTAACTACACAGTGTTTGCTCTCTTGTAAGGGATTTATTATTCAAACAAGATATAAAAAAAAAAATTTGCTATTGGCCTATGTTCTCCAATTAGGTAGTGAGGTTATAGCTATAGTTTATCTTCCTTATAATATTGCATATTTCCATTTAATAAATCACGGCTTTCTACAAGGATGTCATTCCCTTGGTGCAGGTGCCTGTGATAGCACACGTAGTTGATAACCCAAGAATTAAAAGAAGATATGGTGGATTAAATGTGATTTCTTACCGTTACTTATACAGTTATATTTTTGCTAGTACTAGTCTCATTTGGCTTTTCCCCTTTTTTACAGGAATTTCTATAGTAAAAGAATTTTTATATTGGACACGCTATGTAAATATTGCTTTTAAAGTAGTATAACATGTATTTTATAAGCCAGTACATAGGTGCGATATTTACACACCTATATTCAAGTTAAGTTATATATCCTTAACGTTTTTTAGCTAATCCCTTATGGCACCCGTAAATTAATTACGAAAGATGGCGCATGAAGGTCGACATATACTTAAGGTTACCTCTAGTTTATCCTTAAAGCTTATTTTCAATTATAGTTTGTTACTTAACTAACGAAATAGTTATTGGTTTTAGGGTCTGGACTTCTTTACAATAATAGATATTTACCTCACCCCTATTGGCATGCAATTTTTAATAGATCCACGGGTTTGCTCTCCCCCCTTACTTTATATCAAATACTTACCTTTTAATATTTCACAGTATTAATTTTGCAGCTTAGGCTTTATTGTATATCCTATTTATTACCTAAGTGCTATATCAAATTCTAATATCTAGTTTAGGCTATATTTATTTGGTTTTTCACCAAGTTTCCTTTACGAGAATTTTATCTATATAAATTTATAGTTAATAACAAGTTTTTTAGAATATAGGGGTCAAGCAAACTAAAGTATTAGAAATAAAGGTAGGTACAAGAATGAGCAGGTTGCCTGATGGTATTGGGAGGTATGTTTAACAATCAAAAAGTAAAACACGCCTCTAATTTTAGTAAAGGAGTCGTAACAGGATTTACAGCTTATTATATACTTATAAGTTATTTGGTTTTTTACGTATCTTATATCATACCTTCGACACCAACATTGTGTTTGATTTTATTGAATAGTTATCGTATCCTTTGTAACAGTTCTCAATGGCTAACGTCATTAAAATCTTATATTTTTCTAAGGTTAGACGAGGATAGAGTTTGGTTATTAAGGGTTCAATCAAAAAAAATCTAGTCGGCTAGTAAGTTCCGAATTATTTGAAAAACAAAACCCTTGTTATTATAACTTCAATCCAATAGGTGGTCCTTATTATAAGTCTTTCTTCTACCACAACTTTTGTATCGGTTAAGGACCGCCCACCTAAGCAATAAAGTGGACAGGCGAACAAGCGAGGACTTATGATAGGGGAAAAAGAAGCGAACATGTCTAAATATAAAGACTCCTAACCTTTTATTTCTTGTAACGTTCGGGTGTCGGGTAGATCAACCAACTTGGTAAAAAATAGAGAATCGGAGAATTATTCCTTCTTTGAAAAGGCAGCCAACAGCGAAAGGTTAGCAGAAGCTGAACAGAAGAGAGTATCCATAGGGGATGGGACGCCAACTTAAAACTACCCTAAGGGGGGGTCTGAGGCCGAAATCTCCGCTCAAGCTGGACATCTGCAACCCCCGTCCGATTCACCCCAAGCGGACCATCAGCACCAAGCTCCTTATACTCAACCCACTGGTAATTCATAACTAGCCCGAAAGTGCTGAGAAGCTTCTGGGTCGTACGAAGATTCAGATTAATGATTCTGTAGAAGACAAGATTAGATCGAATGATTTCGCTGCATAAGGAAGCGGATAATAGAAGATGGTCAAAGGGACAAAGGTAAAGGGAGTAAGATCAGAAAAGCCGAACATGATTTACAGATACCTGTTAATGAAAGATGAAAAGACAAAGTAAAAAGGAGTAAGGAAAATGAAAAAAATGAATCAAATGTACCTATTTAAGGCTGACAGATAAAAGTTAAAGGGAGCCAAAAAGAAACAAAAAAGTGATTCAAAATTCAGATAATGATAGATAGAAAATAAAAAATCTATCAGCAAACTGAAGACCCTGAGGACTAAAAAGCTTCATATCTGTATAGGGATTGATGTACTGAAATGCAACAGTGTGAAAATCGCCTAATATATCGAAGTTAGACGGGGTGATTAAAACCCTAATTATCTATTTTCGACCCTGTTATCATTTTGACAACGTTTTAAATCTAAAAGTACTATAAGGTGGACCAGAGTTAGTAGGCTGCTGCACTAGGCTTTTATAGTTTAAATGCAAGAACAAATAATTTGCAAAAATTATGCAGTTATAATTAATATTAAGTATTAATACGTATTTGAAATGCATAATATAATTATTTCAGTTTGGCGTTTTAAGAAAAGAAATATTAACTTTTTATACAGTTAATAAGTACCAGCCCTTTCTAAATATTATTAAAATTTAACCCATATCCGTAGGGCGAGAAAGTGTGGGCGGCCTCCCGTCAGCATTAAGCACGCACTCTCTGAGATATTAATGGAAAGGGAACTTAGGTGTGTACTACTATGTATTCTAAATTTAAATCATTACGTTTACGGTTGGTGTTTATGTTATAAGTATCTATTAATTATTTTAATTTAAAAAAATAACAAGTATGAAGATTATTAATAAGTCTTTCTTTCCTTAAAATTAGTTAACGCTTATATTAATCGATATTCCGCAACAACCAAATAAATTATCAATTGAATTTTGTATCATTAACAGGGCTTTGTCTAGGGTAATTACAAATAATTACAGGTGTAAACTTTTTAGCATGCATATACCTAGTATCACTGACATGTCAAATTCTGTTGGAGCATATTATGCGTGACGATTCAAAGCCCGGTTGACGTATTCGTACTATTTATCAAGTGATACAGGCTTCAGCATTGTTTTTTTCTTTAGTGTACTTGCCACATAGGTAGAGGTTTCTATTACGCCATAACTAGTAGAGCTCATTAGAATAATCTAGCTTTGAGTCACCTGGGAGCTACAATCTTATCCTATGATAGTGTACAATTTCTCCGGGGTTTTGTTTAAAACTAGCCCAATGGATTATAATATTATTAATTTAGCAAAATAATTAAACATTGTCAACAATAGAAAGCAATATTATTCTGCATCATATAAATCCTAACTGGAAAATAAGATACCTTTTTAAAGTCTAAAAATTAAAGCCTTGTGCATTTTTTATGTTAAATTTAGGCTGAAGAATCTGTTCGGTATAAAAAATAGTAAAGAAAACCTCAGAAAGGACTTAGGTGTATTTATATGATTTTAAAGTAAAAAACTTTGAGTTATTAAATATAAGGATCTGCTTCTCAGGAAGAATAAAATTCTGGTTTCAAATCATTTAATCCTATACTTATAAGGGTGCTAGTAAAAAAGCCCTTGAAAAACATTAGTTAATAAATATGGTATAACATAAACTTTCATTTCATTGTTTTTAGATTATCTTCCCTAAATATTTTAATCAGAACATATAGAAACATTATTACACTTTAGAGACGTTTTTGTATAAAGTCTCTTCTTACCTGATTAAATATATTAACTGAAACCTGGGGTCTACTTTTGGTTTAAACTATACAGAAGTACCTATGAATTAAAGAATGAAAAGCTAAATCATAGGTTGAACACGTAGAAAACAAATAGGAGTTCAAAACAGGGTATAACCCTTTGTTTATAAACAATAGTGGTTCTATATAGACAATCAGCCTAAATAGAAAAAGTAAATTATACAGAACAGTGGCGTTTTTTAATATATTGAAAAAGAATTATTCTAAATTACATTATTGGTCAAAGAATTAATAATATAGTTTTGATGGTAGAATTAATAGTATAGTTGAAACACGCATGAAGCTTAAGGTTGTTCACTAAAACTGTATACAAAAGAACGATAAAGAAGTTCTATAAATTATAAAAGGACGTTTAATTGTTGATAATAAAATAATATATATTATAAGGTCTTTTTGAGAGAAAGTTTTTATGTTAATTTTGGAAAAAAATAAAACTTAAAGCAAATGCCCTGACAGGGCAGTTGAGTAAATCTAATAGATTCTTTGGCAATACCTACGAAAAGCGGACTAAAATTACTAACTTTAGATCTACAAGGTCCTCGAATTTCTCCATAAATCGCGACAGGGCTGGATCACTTAGTAGGTAGCATGAAACGCCTGCCTTAATGCAAGGTCGGAACTTGATATCTGAATGTTATTTAGATAAATTGTAATATTCGAAACCCAGAAAGATTAATACAGCTTTTAATGATAAAATG
>JACYFI010000110.1:0-16992 GCA_020975735.1 Ophiocordyceps xuefengensis
CGGGCTCGGCCTCGTGACTGGGGTCCTAGACCTATCAGATTCTTTCATCCTTTCCCGCACCTTTTTGACAGAGATCTTAATTAAATGTCGGGCTTTCCCCCCTACATCGAACTCTCGTGCCCGGAGTTACTATAGGATAATAATCTAAGTCGTTTAGACTCAATATAATAATTAGCCAACCCGGGCACTAAAAGCAAAGAACTAATCCAACCCAATAAAAAGTAATTAAACCCCCTGAGTTGATCTATTCTAATTTCTATATATAGGTATTAATAGTAATAATCCATAACTTTGCGACAATTTCAAATAGCTTAAAACTATGTAAACTGAAATCTTTAGTAGACATGAAATAGATATGATCTGTATTTACAACTTAAATAATATTAAAGGGGTATTTAGCTTATATTTTAGATGATTGTCCATTTTATTAATTTATTTATTGTTATTATAATAAACAAATTTGTAAAATTACAACTTTATTTAGAGGATGGATACATTCAGATACGCAAGCCTTTCTAGGGTAAAAACTAGTAAAGTCAATATTAATTATACTTATTAAAAAATATAATTATCTGAAATATTTCGTGCTAATGGTTGGGTAACTTAATAATAAAACCCCCATGTATACCTCACCTTAGTATTTACAGTTAAAGGGATAGATCATTTAAAAGATCAATAAATGTTAAATAAATATACTATTCTAATAATAAAAATAGATATTATCACGTGCTTAGATTTAACGGACGTCTAGAAACAAAAGAGACTAAGATAGCATATTATTTCATAGTTCAAAAAATGAGTATTATCCCCTTAAAGATTGAACACCTGAATAAATAACCAGGTAAGTTCAAACAACAGAATTGAGGAAGTGCTGTAAAAGGACAGGACCACATCATTAGAGGTGCAGCAATCCAATTTTCCATCTTAAAGATCTAAATGAAATACTATGTAATTTTTTATGTATTAAATCTTGATCCCGCTATGTGGGAAAGTAAGCTCTCTGTAAAATGCGTCTCTATAAAAAAATATTGAATTTAATTCACCCTAAAACCCAAGCAAAGCTGAGCCGGAGCAGAGATCCCTGAACTTTATTCCAACGTATGAGATGTAGGTTTTTCCTTAAAACTTCCCCAAACTTGGAAAAATTGTAGGGGCTGGGTTCTTATATCCACTACAGTAAAAAAAATATATTTTTTATTATGACCCGTCTCGCTGAAGACAAAAATAAATATATAGGTAATAATTACACGAGCTTTAGCATATTTTTAATCTTTGTATGCAAGTCCTAGCCTTGGCTGCAAGCAAAAATGGCGTATCCTTAAAATTAATTTCTAAATTTTTAGAATATTAATAGTTCATATTTTCTTGTTAAACCCTGAAAAATGGCCTAGCCCCAAACCCAATAAATAAGTTGAATAAAACACCTTTAAAGCAGGTTTTTATCCTTGGAATGTTTATCCTACACTAATTTTTTTATTCTTGTTCTTTTGTATATTACAAAGAAGGCAACCCTACTTGCCCGTAATCCTATCTCTGTTGGTGTCGGAAAGGGTCAAAACTGAAAACCCAGCGAACCTGTATGCTGCTTTATGTCTGATCTAGCGTAAAACTTTTAGGGTCTTTGTTTAACGCGAGATAAAACAGGGAAATTAATGTCTTTAACGGTTAAAGCCCTTTATATTTAAAAGGAATTTTTAGGCCTAGCAGTGCCTAGCAAGGCTTAAGCTCGAGGAATTTAATTCAACCTTTTCATGTGTGTTTTAACCTAAACAGGGGGGATACGCAAGACAAAAAAAATCCTACGCGCTAGCGCCCGCTAGGCCAGCTACCAGCCAGTTCCAGTAATCAAGCCCAAAGAAAATGAATTTGTTTTTCTCCTCATTAAAGGTTACTAAAATGTTGGCATGTATGTTAACCAACAACACCTTAATATTATCTTACGTATGACTTCTATTGGTAAATGCATTCATAGTAGTAATATAACCTACATTAAAGAAGATTTAATTTGTAAAAGAATCTTGATCTTTTCTTTGATAATGACAAAACAGTGTTTAACATTTCATCCTACATGAGGGGATCTGTTTTATAATCCTATATAAAAACCAAACCCTTTTTCTATAACAACATACCTGTGTTTTTTTTTAATTAAAAAAACAAGACGAATCCAGTAACTCTATTTGGATTTAAACTCTATTAGAATTTAAATTACTCGAATTTCTATTTCAAATATTTTATATTATAGAAGATAAGCATAAGGTAAAAACCTGGATTCGGACACAGAGCCAGACTAAACCACAGTAGTTGCTCTTCCGTTGAGCTACCATACCTTTAATAACCAATTCATATTTATCCAAACCCCATAATTTCCATGATTTGTATATTATTTTTTTCTAAGAAATTAATAAAGGTAAGTATATTATACTTATCTTAATAATTTTTATTGTTGCGTGGTTCTTCACCCAGAAGAGACAGAGGTGTTCAAAGACAAAGCCTACGCCGCTACAGAAGGCTAGAAAATAAAGCGCTATGGTGCAACCAGCCTGCAAGAGAAAATTGCACGCGACAAGTGCTCTTAAAATAAAGTATATTTTTTATTTCTTATTCAAATATATTAACTAAGGAGTGTTTCCAAAATTCTTATTCTCGGCCTGCATTTTTAGGTATCTTTTTTATTTTCTTTTTATCAACTATAAACTGGTTTCATAAGCCTGGTTGATAATAAATGTTAATTTTTATGGCTATCACATAGTCCCGCATGAATGGGGAAGAACTTTTACCTTTACTTTTTTGAGGATTTATTAAAGCTTCTGGGCTGAATTTCCCGATCTTTTAATTTTAATAAAGTTTCGGTTGAATGTTTTAAAGACACAAACGTGAATTAGCTATCTTTTAGATATGTAATATTTAGTCGAGCTTTAGTCTGCTATCCGCCTCGGATGTGCAAGCTAGCTCATAATATTTTATAATTAAATTCTTCCCTTCTTGTGCAGGGGCTCCGCCCATGCAAGCATTTGCTCCCTTAACTATTAATTCAAATTTAGCATTTTACTTTTCTAGTTAATGAGACCACAGGGTATATTTATTTATGTGGGCAAGCCCCCCACATTTTTTTTATCTTTAATTCTAAATAGAGCACTACCTCTATTTAGTTGAGGTTATTAGAAAAAGCATGTATTGATATATGGAAAGTGTTGCTAAACACTAAGTTCTAAGAGGGCTTAAGCTTCAGCTTTAGCCACCCAAAAATTTATCTCAGGTGATTCGACGACCCCAAATACTAAACCCAAAAGATTTAAATGGTCCTTACACCTAATTAGCAGGAAGATATTAGTATATTTTATTGAACTTTTATATGAAACTATAAGAATTTAGAGTGTGCGCTGTGCGGGCAATAGGCTATGCTATGCGCTAATAAAAACAAAACTTTATTAACCTAGATTCCAGCATTTATCTGTTGTTGTGCGGGCATACTTCGTTCAGCACGCAAGAAAAAATTTAGAAAGTATGCACAAAAAAGAGATTGAGTTGTTTTAACTAATAAAACCAACTTTTTACAAAACAAAAAAGAGCTTGCTGACGAAGTATGTTTCTTTAATTGGAAACTTTTAAATAAAAGGAATAAGGAAGTTAAAGTTCTTGAAAGGCAGATTAGCTAAACTACTGTTTCTGAAGAGGGATAATAAACCAGTTTTAAAGTGTTAACTATTTTATCCGTTTATACCTCTTATTGAGTGTTGGTTAATATAATTCTTAATTTACATAAAAAACTGCGAACAACAACTTAGTGGCCGGCTCCTTGGCGCCTTCTGTTTTTTTATTAGGCATAGCTTAGTAAACACAAACAAAAAGAAAAACCACCACTCGCCATGAAAAAACCCTGCAAGCCCAATTATAATCAATTATATTTCAGGGCCAACGGCTTACGTTATCATAAAAGCTGTTTGTATGTGCGCTTTATATTCTTGTTAAACAGAGTAATATGGCAAGCTCTTCATTTTTATTATTATGATAAACTTACGAATAAAAAGAAACAATTCTCTTTTAATAATAATGTGGACTTGAACCAACACGCTTTTAATTCAATTGTACCCAAAGAACCAATCCTGTCTCCCTGATTTTCAGCCCCATATCTATATGTTAATAATTATACTTTACGGGCCGTTTAAATTTGTAGATATCAATCTTTACTTCCAGAGTTTATATATTAAACTTCTACATATTCAAAATTAATAGAATTCAAATAGGTAGGCAAGGGAGTCTAAAATTTAAGGGCTTCCATATTGTGGTTACGGCTCTTACTCTTACTGTACTACATAGGACCTTGGGATAATGGTAAATCAAATTGGGTTTAATTGTGAAGTTAATTACCTTTCCTAGAAATATACAGATGGTTCTTATAAATATGTCTTCTAGAAGTCAGGCTTGTTATTCTCTTCAAACAATCTTTACAAAAACACCCATCCTATTTCAAAATATGGTTCTTTACAAGAGTTGTTAATTCTTATTGCCTTGAATCTCAAAATGAATCATTTACGATAATAGAAAACTATATTAACGGTATGCTAGTTTCATTTGGATAAGCAGAGAAATTAAGCTACCTCTACATAGTTCAATTTATACGTTATTATTTTAAGAGCTTGTGCCTCTGGTAGGCTTAAATGTGGTAAGGTAGTGTTATCTTTGAATTAGTTACATTCAGAGTAATTAAAAACAAATAAATCTCGAATTATTAGAGCTTTTGTCGCCCTGAAAAATTAGAGTTCCTCACTTACTTGGTTCATCCAAATCATTTATTTTAATATGAGTATAAAAGAGCCGTGAACCATACAACTCCAGCCCTTCAAAAAACTTGAAATCCCTATCTCAAATTAATTAACCTATGTGAATTTTAATAATTTTTTATTATTTTTTTCCCTTAAATTAATGAATTGAAGTATTGATAACGGTAGTCAAGAGTTTGACACCTGGACACCATGGCTGAGTGGAAACCAGTTAATTCTTACATTATACCTAACCCGTTGCTACAAAGCCCTTGTGGCTTTTAATCTATATATTTTATACTATTATAAATATCTATTAAAACATATTAGACCCATACTCTATAAAAATTAACATTATACACTCAGGTACCTTGATGTAATTAAAATTTCAATTATATAGACTACCTCTTGTAATAGTTTTACTTTACTTAGTAGCGTAGCACTTATTGCGCTTAAGCGTTAACTTCTATCTACCAAGCTTTCACTTATTAAGTAATATATGATATTCAAAATTAGGCTCAGGCAGTGCATGCCTTTAATTATAAATTTTGCAGATTAAATTAAGCTGTGGCGTTGTGTACATATCATTACATGCAACATATTTATTAAATTTATATATGGAGAGTCAGGAATCGAACCATGGAAAACATGAAAAGTGAATTTACTGGTTTGCCCCAATTAAACTACATCCTCCTAAATAGTAGTAATTTCAATTTTAATCAAATTTTGTACTTAGGCAATTTTTTCCTGTTTTAGCATAGCTTGCCTTTAAAAACAAAGCACGTATTCTAAAATGCATTTTACTTTACTTTCTTTTGTGCTTGGTACTTTACCTTTTTTGTGGTGGCAACTTCGTCAGGCAGCGCAAACAAAAAATTAGAAGTATGCCACCTACAAAAGAAATATAACAAGCATAACCTATACTCAGTTTATAAGTTAAGAAAAAATAGTACATCGCGGCCTGAGTTATCTGCTTTTTACCCCGTGCTTCGCTGATTCAAAGATAACTTACGCAGCTACCTAAAAGATTAAAAACTTTTCATTTTTTCATAGATATATAATTAAATATAAGAACGCAAATATGTTCTAAATTGAAAAGGGGATGAAATTCCCAACCTCCCAAAATTACACGCGCGCCATTTTTTCCTAAATGTTTGTTCTTACCTTATGATAACCTTGCTTGTATATTACTAATAAGATCTAAAGGGATCGCGTAGCTAGAAAATTTTTACGAGTCGTTATGCCCAAATTAATTATATTTTGGACTTGCAGGCGATCGACCTCCATTTCATGATTAAAAAGTCATATGTATTCACCATTATACTAAAGTCCTTCACTGCTCCACGGTAAGACTTGAAACTACAACCAAAGCAATTTTCAGTGCTTCGCTGGCCAATTTAGCTTCACGGGCTTACTTAGAGACACCAGGAATTTGAATCGGGTCAAAAACCAAAGACTATCTCAATTAAATTACATAACCTAAATTTATCGTATGTAATTCTAATGTTACTAATAACCACTACCCTTATGTCGGGCCAGCTGACCTGTTTTTTACTGGCAAGCACAACAATAGGGAGATATGGAATAATGGCACAATAAGAAATTCGTAGCTCTTTGAAGAAAAATGCCGTTATTTCCTTCAGTATTAATATTCTTTCCCATTAATTGCTAAAGATTTAACAATTGCTTGGGCGCGCCTTTCTATTCTTGATTAAAGAATAATATGCAAGCTCTAAAATTTCTATTAGAAAGCTGTACTAGCACTGATTGTAAATAATACTTAAAGGTAATCTTGTCAGAATAAATTAATAGAAGATCTACATATTAGTCCCTATACACACTTATTATTTAGAGTCTTTATTTTTATTATTAGGATATCGAGAATAAACTATTAAAACTCATAGGAGGCCTTGCGTCTTCCACTTTTTTTGTCTTTATTTCTATTGCCTTACAAAGGCTTGAGCCTGAAAAATATGCAAGAAACCTAAAAATAGTACATAAATACCTGTATCTAAAGGAGTTGACCATGAACACTCATGGGTACTACCCAAGGTGGCTATAGAGCAGATCCCTCTTGTTCTACCATTTCAGCACTATACTTAAACTAATTATTCAACTCAAAATCCAGCATACAGGTAGGGCTAAAGTGAATCGAAACACTATTTTTTCTGTTATGAGCAAGTTATAGCTTTACCATTAAGCGTATAACCTGTTTTTGTGCTTTAATTTAGGGTGTCTTAGCCGATTTCTCCTTGCACTGCTAAGCTAATAACCACTAAAATACAAAAACTATTTTATAATTATTTCATATTAATTTTTAGTATATCAATCTTAATGGCTCGCCATGAAGGTTAAAATTTATCAGGTTTATTATAAAGCTCCCAAAACTTATTTTATAAGGCCCGGTGTATGAAACCTACATAACCTTCTAATGTTTTCTTGCGTGTTGGACGGAAGTATGCCGCACAAAAAGAATACAAGAAAATAAAATGTTTTTTTGCAGTAGAATATTTCGTTCAGATTTTTTCTCGCTAACCTTTCAAGGCATAAGAAAAATTAAACTGCACAAAAATTTGGAAATAATATATAAATTTCATCTCTTTTGGGTTTTTTTTACTACTCCCCTGCGTATAGCATCAAGGGGTCTTTGTAGGGGTGCTTTTAAACGGATATGTAACAAAATCGCCGCAAGCAACTCAAGGCCTGAGAAGCGTCGAAGCAGGCCTATTTTTTAATATATTAGCAGGAAAATACAGAAGACCTTAGTAACTAATTTCTCCTCCTAACTATAGTAAGCTTGGCATAAATAAATTATAATACAGATCTATCCTCAATGTTGTGCATGTATGTATGTTTTACCACCACAGCCTTACGATTAAAAAATAAAAGGCAAAAGTGATTTCCATTGGTTTTTTAACTTAGTCAAAAAACTAATCTTGGCACGCAGTAAAAACTTTAAATCATTCAAGAAAATCCAGAGTTAGCTAATTACAATTATAAAGCTTTTGCGGGGCCAGGGCCGTGAAATTTGTTACATATTTTAAGCTGCAAAGTAGAGGCTCTTAAATCAATTACTATGGTTCACTTTTGCACATCTTAATTCTTGAATTAAGAGGACTCATTGTTATTATAAGATTGCGAAAAGAGCTTTAATTATTGTGTACGATCGATGTTTGCTTTAGCCGGATAAGATAATAAATCGCTATACGCGGGCTATAGGGTCTTTGTCACACCTAATTACCCCGGGACATGAGCCGGATTGTTACTGTACATCTAAACCACAAGTAAAACTAGACAGGATTCGAACCGGCGGTGGGTAGATGCAAAAGCTATGTCGTAACCCGCTTAGTACTTAAATCTTTTTATTTTAAGAGGCTGACAAAAGCAGACAGCTCCAGAATTGTCTACCATCTTGTGCTCTAAACCACTGATACCCTTTTTTTATCATTTGTTTTGTGTAATGACTTATTTTATATTAGAATCAAAGCTCATAGGTGTGTTTTGGTACTTTTATTTGTTTTGCTTAGTTCTTATTTAAAGTTGTTAGTTGCTAGTTATTTTGTACTTTTTATCTCCGAAAAGATTCAGGTGACTAAGCGAAAGCTACGCTTTCTAAGAGCAGAAAAATGATGCTAACCATAACCTTGTTCTTAGGATCAGGAAAGGCAAAAAAAAATCGCGGAGCCTATGCCTGCTACAGAACAAATAGGTACGGCTATATTTCTTAACGGTGATAACAAGCATTATTTGACCGTTGCCAGCCCTATCTCTTCGAGTATAGTGCATGTTGACCTGAAGGGTGTAAAGCAAGGTAAAAATAAACATGACATGTTACCTGCAAAAACAATACAAGTGAGCTTGGGGATTATACAGTAAGTATATAGTAAGATAAAGAACTTTTGCAATACAAATATAAAGATTGCTAATTTTATACTATATTTTCAGCCGGTCAAGTAGTTGCACCTTGCTTTGCCATTGGATTATCAAACAATTACATTACTTTTATATCTAACCGAAGGCATAGATATAATTTATAAATAGTAATTATTAAATTCGTTACTTTTCCTTAAATTCTCACGATTCGTACGGAAAAGCCTTATAATTTCGGATATAGTTTTATTACGTATATTAAGGAAAATATCTTAAGATAAGTTTCGTGCCTATATTGGGCCTTTTAGCACTTATCTTTAACTACTTAGCGGTTCCTGCCGTGCTATGCTATACATTTGTCTTAGTGAGACAACCATTCCATTTAATCGTATAATGAATACAGAAGGTGTATATAAACTACAAAAGCATATATATACTAAATATCTAGGCACATAAACCAAAGGTTAACCATTAGTTATAAACCATATTTTAACCTTTAGGTAAACTCTTCTTCCTGTTGCCTTCGTATGCAAAATTTGTTCCCTTATTTTTCCTAGATTCCCTCATAGCAGATATAAACCATACTGTCTCATCGACGTATCTTAACCCAGCTCATGTACTTTTTCAATCGGAGACAGTCCGTCCCCACCTAGGGTTCCTGGGTCCAATGAGGATAGGTTAAGCCGACATCGAGGTGCCAGAAGACCGCGCACTCATTTTGTACAGTACTTCGCAATTAGCCTTCTTCTCAAATATGTTATCATATTATTTATTTCCATGTTCTTTCAAAATGTGTTAGACATTTCCTATTATTTTTTAATTCTTATAATATTTAAGGAGTTTCCCTTTAATATTACTACTATCTAAGACCACTTTTTCTAATTCCGATATACTTTATTGATATAAATATAATCTAGATAAATTCTTCCTCTTTCATGGGCATCTTCTAAACCGAAGTATGCCCCCCACTAATTTTACTTTTAGCCGGAGGACTCATCTATAATCTGATTCAGTTTAATTGCGTTTTATCCTCCAAAATTAAATTCAGCGAACTTAATGAATTTTCAAAAATTCCTGTTGCTTTTTTACCTATTTCCTTATTAGTGTGAAAAAAACCGAAGAACTTTCTCATTAATGTCGCGAATATGTTTAAGTACAAACAAGATTCTTAACCATGCAAAACTTCGGACTTATATTTTCCTTAAAGATTCATCCCAACAATTATAGTAAATACCTAGAACTATCCATTAGAGCCTTAACTGACTGTGTTGAGTATGCGAAAAACTAATTGCACTTGGTATTACCAGTTTAAGATTTCGGATTTTAATATCTTGCATTCTTTCCTAGGCAAGCTTGCAACGCATAGGAAAAAAATAAAGCACAAAAAACACTGAAGAAGTAAAGCCCAACTAATCACCTTGACATTGGTATTTTTTTATTTTAGTTATAGCGTCTATCCTCAGACAGTTTATGGCAGGGAAAGCCTCCTTTAGTTCGTTAGTTAGACCTCAATTAACTTGGCTTAATACGTTACTATTTATTCTTTTATTCCCCTTACACAGTTAAATGTCTTATTTTAATATTGATAAGCTTGTTTAGTGCTTGCGGCACAAGAAAGTAATTATTGTTCCTTCCTAGATTTTGGTGGCGGTGGCCCTCATAATCAGGGATTTTATGCAAAATGAATCTATTATACACCTAAATCTAAAAACCGTGTTTTTCAAAACTTTGCTGCATTATTCACAGTTACCATTACCTAAACTCCTACCTTTTCATGTTTATGTTTAGTTTTTTCTAATGAAACTTGATTCCTTCTTTGTAGTGTGTACACCAAGCGCGCAAGCGGACAGCTAGTGATGTGAGAAAGTTAATCCCAGCTTAAAAAGCTTTTATACTTTTTTCTGATGGAAAAAACATGTCCCAACACATTCACTAAAACCAGGTAATCTGTGTTCAAAGATTAGAGTGTCGGTAATCTGGAGGTTTATTTGTGCAAGAAGCCATTGTACATAAGGATTTACCACCCTGAAATCCAACCTTTTACAGCAAAAAGCCTCCAATACTCGTTTTGAGTTATAATACTGAAAAGAGATACATTTGAAAATTAGTATTCCCCGTCAAATATAACTGAGCTTAAAACCTTTGAATGATGAATCTAACATTCTTTAATCATCCTCTCTGCCAATTTTAATGAATATCAAGAGCGATCTGCTCATTAACGCTTAGTTAATCTATCTTTAATTTTTCTAATTTTATACTCTCATATTTTTATTAACCTTTGGAAATTATATATGTGTATTATGAATTATGCTTAGTATATTACAGACAATCACGCTAATAATTTGTGCGTTGGGCCCACTTATATTGTTAACCTTTGGTTCGGATAAGCAGTGGCCCAGGAAAAAAAAATTATTCTGAGATTGCACGCCGCAAAATCTTTATCCTTTATCCCCTAGGTATAAAGGTTGTGATACACAGCTGAACGCAGTATTATTTTAAAATAGGGGAAATTTAAATTTTAATATTTTTTATTGTTGCGGGCACTTAAAAAAGAATAAATGTTTGAGTTTCGTGAAGTGTAGACCTTTTCTTCTTGGCTGCTTCCGCTGTAGACCCATTTTGGCTTTAAAGCTAGTTTTTACTGTAGTAATTAACAGGTAAATTAATGCTTCTTTTATTATATTAAACATATTTTTCACTTAGAGAAAATTTTTTTTTTCTTTTAATTTTAAAGCTAAAAGCTATTAGTAAAAAGTCTGTTATTAATGGCAATAGCTTCCAATTTATTTAATATTATATTCTTTTTTTTTTTTATTATTTTTACTTTTAATATCTACTTAAATAGGTAAAATATTTGTTTATTAAATTGAACTTTAAAGCGAAATAATTCAAGTCCAATAATTTTCGTAATCATTTTCAAGATAAGTCTTCAGTAATTTTGTACTAAAATAAACTATCATATTTTTTTTTAATAATATTATATGAAATTTTATAAATTGTTGAAATTATTTTAATTTATAATTTAGATGATTTCTTCTATCAGGGTATTTGGGTACGATCAGTCAGAAAAAGTAGATTCCATATAGATATTTTCTTTTTTTTTAGGACTATAATTATGGAAAATTTTGTTATCTACTGGCGGCTTTGCAGGCCTGAGGCTTTTATAAGTGATGGCAAGCAACCCATTTTCTTTATTATTAAAAATAAAAAACGTTTATTAATTTTTATTACCTTTTTGAATTTAATTTTTAATATTTTTTTTAATATTTTAGGGCTTTTTCTCTATTTTACAGTATATACAAAGGTAATTTATTGCTTTTAATTGTTTTATGTTTAATTTCCCCCGTTACTCACATAATTCTTCCGTTTAAAAAGATTTCGTCTCTTTAAAGAGTATAAATTTTTTAAGAACACCTAGAGAATTTAATGATTTTGGACATATATATTAAAATAACTTTTAATATTTATTAAGGTAATTATATTATTTAAACCAGGGTATATTTTGTTTAAATTTATTTTTATTTATAAATAATTACACAGATACAATGTTATTATCCATTTCTTTGAAAAAAAAGGTAATATTTTATTTTTTCCTAAGTTCTCCCGTTTTTTTCTTAACACAATTTGTCCTTAGATTTTACTTTTTTTCAAGGTTATTTTAAAATTTTTTTCCATGAATTGATTTTTGTTGGTGTTTGGCAGCTCTCTTTTTCTACAGCGATTCCCTCATAAGATAGCTTTAGCTAGCCTGATCTTGAAAACTGATCGTGAGGGTTATGATATTGCAAGGACCCGACACCAAAAAACATACATTATTTTGTAACTTTTTTCTTTTAAATATTTATAATTAAAATGCTGGTGTATTTAAAACGGATTATTGTTATTACACTATACTGCACCTTATAGTCGTTGAACCGGTTTATTTTACTAATATTTGTAAAAATAACCCCCTTCAAGTTTACTACTTTCTAGTAAATTCCTTGAAATATTTTACCCAAATTATAAATTAATAATTCTATTTCTTTGCTTTATAGGGCGTGCTTTGCCGTACTACTTTAAGGGGCAATATAATAAAAGCAAGAGTTTTAGCATTTTTTCTGTCTATGGCATACTTCTATTTTGCTGCGAAGCTCCTGCTGATGTAAAACAATAGTGTAACCTATATCCCAATTACCCCTAAGCTTACGTTAGCCAAGGGATCAAGGTTTAAGCAGAATATTTAGCCGTGGTTTGAGGCTAGGCGGATTTTAATAAAATAAGAAAGCCTAACCACCTAAAAAGGCAGCAAGGACAAAAAATAGTATAGAACTAAAAAATTAAAAGACAAAACCAATGCCCTAGCGTGAGCTTTTCCAATAATCCAACGATCGAATCCTTATTGCAATCTTTGTGAATCCCTCATGCCCCGTTACGAAACTGGTAATATTTATGTAGATAATCAAAGAAGTAAGGGTAGGATTTACGCCGTTAGCTTTTAATATTTAAAAACATAACTTTCCTTTTTTCAACGAGCTGCCTGGTGTAACAAAGCCAAGATAAAAAAAATGCCAAAATATTAGAAAAACTTAAAAGCTTAGCATTAAAGCGCAGCCCGACAAATTTACATAGATATTTTCATATCTTCTAATTATCTACATTAGTTAAAATCCTACCTAAAATTAAACTTTAAAGTATATTTACCATGGTATCATGGGGCTGCCTAATATTGTTACCCTGGGAAAAAAAGCAATGCATAGCCCCCAGCAAATATATATAATCATATATGATAAAAAAAGGTTAGCTACTACAAATAGCAAACCAAAATAAGTAATTATAAAAATTATTAGGATCACACCTGTTACTCTGTCTAACAGGTGGTCCCTATGTTGCCCACATAAATCTTGTCTCCTAGCGATAGGGTTCCTACCAAAAGGTCACTTCACAATTAAAAATAGTCAAAACTGAATTAGGGTTGTAATTTACTTTATAATATGATTCGTATTCTATACTTAACTTTTCCTTGTTTTTTTTTCATAGGCATTAGGCTGCCGGCTTTAAACGATCGAAGCAAAAAGGAGCCAGCTAAGCTCAGATTAATCATAAGCCTTCCTTTATATTCCTAACCAAATTTATTTCATATGAAAAGATAAATAATGGTTTTCATAGTCACATTGTCAATTTACGCTTATATCTTAAAATTTCTCTAACATACTCTATAATTTAGGGTCAGTAAAAGCTGATAGGGTTCTCTCGTCTGACAAGAGGTAAGCTGTTACTGCAACAGCATTCCAATTTTACAACTTGAGTCAATCGAAAGAGACAGCTGGTGTATCGTTACAACCATTTCATGCAGACCCGCTTTAACCGCCAAAGGCATTTCGCTACCTTAGGACCTCACGTTAAGGCCGCCTTTACCCGGGGTTTCCGTCCGACCTCAAATAATAGTATAGTTTATTATCTTGTTAACCAAAGTCGGCACCGGGCCAGATTTCAACTTTATACATTGGTGTTTTATCTTTCAGGCAAATGTGTAGTGTTTTTTAATTAAAACAGTCGTACACTCCGTTTTATGCTTCTTCCTTTTTAGCTTGATATTAATCAAGAAGTGAGCCCCGTTCGTGTTTCCGGAAAGTTACGGTATCCAATTGCCGGAGATTCAGCTTCGCGCCACAAATTTTATCCCTAGTGAAGGATAAGGCTATGTGGTTACCCGCTAAATTTGAATGTTAAAAAAATTATAACGGGTTAGAATTCATCCGGATTTAATAATGAACGAATTTGCCTTAATCCATCCTTTTAAGATGAACTTTAGATATCATGAAATTCCGGCTATTTTCTACGTGCGGCAGCCCTTCATTAGAGCATTTTTCTTGGCTCGCCTGTAAAGGATAAGTGATCGAAAAAAGGGTATAACATATTTTTTATTATCTTGCAAAGACTTGCATCATAAATCTAGGATCTTGTCTGGTGGAGTTTGTTATAAACTTTAGTCTGCTTTTAATAAATACATTTTGTAAAGGCTTTGTAATAGAGCAATAATTTTCTTTATCTGGATGATTTTTAACACTAGTTTTTACTCCTTGACCTAATAATTGTATTTCTTTTCTTGTATAATATTTCTAAAAACATTCCTTCGCCTTTCTAACATAAACCTACACTCCAGTAAGGATTTATATAGCAAAATCTCTTTTACAGGCTCTTCAACCAGTTTATTTTCAGGAAAATACAGATCAATGCTTTTAGGCAATAGTACCCGAAAATTCATAGAAGCTTAATTATTTACCAAATTTTAGCTAAAATCTCTTTTCGTAATCAAGTTTGTGCCTTATTAAATATCATGTAACTTTACAGCTTGGTTTAACAACTGAAAATCTACACTTTCTCTGTAATTAAAGGATAAGGCTTCTAATCGTTTAATATAATTTCCTAAGTTCTTTAATAGAAGAAGCTTCATAACCCCTGCCCAATCACTAAACGTATAGGCTACTTCTCCCTACACCTAAATAATTCCTTTATTCTGTCCTAAACAGAATTTTATCCTTTTTATGTTAAAGTAATTTGAAAAACAGCTCTTACGCCCTTAATACCTAATTTTAAAAGTTTGAATTTTGTATTGGAGTAGATATATGGAGCAATCCTTTGCTTGTTTTTTTAATAAAAAAACAGGAAAAAATCCCGACTATTAACTAGGATCCAAAGGATTTGTTATCATGTATGTCTTTCATTATAATTAAAACTAGTATAAACCCAATTTGGGGACATATAATTTCTATTGCCTTAAATAATATTATCTAATTTTCGTAATTACTCAATATCAAATTCCACAAGGTTTTCCCCTGGGGGCCCAGAGGACACCTTAAATATTTAATAAAGCTTGAAAAACCATCTAACTCGTTGTCTCTATTACAGACGTATTTTCACGTACGTACTCGATTTAGATACGCGGATAACCATTTCCTATTACTAGAACTTTCCTACTTGTTACCATCACATCAGTGATTAGCTGATCCGCTCAAGGACTTTCTAATTAGTTTGGTATATAGGAGCTTTTAGGGGGTATCCCCGGGGTTTGTTCTTATTGCACAATGTCGGGGGCCTAATCCCACTTGTCATTGATTCGTAGTCGATTTCCCGTCTCGTTATGCTTCTACTAGACCTTACTTTTTTTCAGGATTTCTAGCATACGGTTTTGGTTTCATTTGGTTCTTTAATAACCCAAAGATTTTTTGTTATTAGTGATCAGATATTATTTACTATTCTTCCATGCCCCCATTTTTATACTTAAAAGATGTTGTCCTTTGTAAAAACGATTTTTCTTCAACGTTTGAATCTTTAGTAATTATAAACTATAGAGGTGCCCGTTCACTTTAATTTATAATCCATACAAACTTAAGGCGAAAATTTTCTTGTAGTTTACTCATGTCACCCATTCTCAACTTGAGGTTAATTTATTATAATTCTATTTAAAAAAAAATAGCATTATTTACTCAACGTTCTGGCTTCCCCTAGCAACGCACCCCCATCCTACTTACATTAAACTATATTCTAAATACTTAAACTAGGCATATTAGGCTATTGTCAAATAACATTTACGATTATTTTAATCAGAAAGCTAGTTGAAAAAAATACATTTTGAAGGCGGACTACGGCACACAGCAGCAAGTCTGTATCTTAAATATTGTTATACAAACCAATTCTATTAAAACATTTAATACGTAGAACTGTTGAGCATCAAAATAACTGTATAACTGGTTGAGTATTAATACTATTAAGTAAGAACATAAATATTTTCTTAAAAATGTGGTAATACTACTAACTGTATTTTAGCAATCAATAATCTTATACTTGTTTAGATTAATACTATAACTGTCGAGCATAATACTAGTATAAATGTTATTAATAGAACCTTTTTAATTAAATAGTTTTAATACGAACTAATTACACAAAATCTTTATTTACAGAGCCTTGCAGTGAGTTTATAAGTGTCTTCAACACAATCCGGCGCCCCCTAGATTGTAATTTCTCTAATGCTTGAGGAGTTAATACTCTTATTTAAACGGTTCAATGTACAAAGGGAATTTTCTGGTATATTGTTAGAACCCCGTAAAATTTTCGATCCTTTCTACAGTAGCTAAGCAAGGCTCCTGGTTCGTAGGTCATAAAATATGGCTCTTCTAAGCCTAGTCCCCTTGCGACTTAATAAAAACCTTCTTCAGATTTCACGTTAACTAAATAATTTAGGTGAACCTAAAACTCTTGGATCTCTGGCGTTGTCCTTTGAACCATCACACGGAAATCTGCCTTATAAAACAGGAATATTATCCCCTGAAAAATAGTTCATTATTGAATGTTTGTAACTACCATTTATACAACGGGGCTCTTT
>JACYFI010000111.1:0-13823 GCA_020975735.1 Ophiocordyceps xuefengensis
GCAAGCTTATAAAATGGAATCATGTTCTCATCCTGTTTCTTCTGACTTAAGATAGATACTTATGTTAGTTTGCCTTTTTGCGATGTTTAAAGCCTTAAAGTTAAACTATCTACTTATTACATACAGCACTAAAGCACAAGTATAAGTTAAGTGTTTGGACTAGGGTCTTACATAAAAGACTTTAATGCTTTAGGTTATACAGATTATCTTTCTTTCTGTATTTTGAAATGACTTTCCTTTTGGTAATTCTAATATTCTATAATTAGATCTTAAAAGCCCTAACACCTTTTCAAATGTAAAAGCAAGCATCAGCTAATATAAGTCTACACAATTGGCTTTTCACAGTAGGCCTCGCCTCGTTTTCCTTGGAGTTTATATTAAAACCCTTCCCCTGCGCGATCTGCAGATAGGGGGGCGGCTGGTTTGGCAGTGGTTTATATCTTCAACAGAATAGCCCTTTTAGATAATAATGCTTGGGCGTTTCCTTTTTGCTCGTGTTTTTAGGAAAAAAATAGGGATACGCGCGTGATTACAATCGAGGTAAAATCAAGTGCATGCATGGTTATGTAATTTTTCACCAAGCAAACCAACAATAACCTCATGCTTTTCTTTGATACGTGCGTTGTGGTAATAGTAAAGTTAGGCTTCGTGGAATTTTAGACTGTGGGTCCTGCTTCCTCCTGTGTAATATGTTTATGAAGCACTGGCTTTTTATTTTATGAAGGGCTACAAATAAATAAAAGGAAGTTACCGTTAAGAAAAATTATTAAAATAATAGAGAAATTGAGTTAGTTGGTATGAACCGTTTGTCTTACACACAGGATGGTTAGATAGTTTCAAAATCTTTATTTTTCTCAAATTTTTAATATAAAGTTCAAAAAAAGAACTGGTTTATATTGTGAAATTGTTATACCCCTTTGATTGCAATGCTTTATTTTTCTATACAGGTACCGGAGGTGGGGGTGTACGCCTTTCTGTTTGCTCCTACTCTTCTAACTACCTCTTATACCTCTTGAAGAATACTGTTCCCGCTTAAAAGCCCTGTAAAAAAATGAATAAGCAAAAAACACATAAAAAAAAAAAAGATCTCTGTTCTATGGACTATTATTATACATATCTTGAACAAAAAGATTGAGATATAGGATTGTAGCTTAGCTACCTAAGCGTAATTAAAGTTCGGCGTCGAAAATACCATACACCTGAACGGTAATCGGTGGATAATAAGCTAGGGTTAATATATAGCATCAAAAGTTATCAAATATATATGGCATGTATAAGACTTCAGTTAAACTTAATCGGTTAAAGTTTATTTCTGAATTAAGAATATCAACGCCGGTTCGATTCGCTGAGGAATTGGCTCCTGCCTATTCTTTGAGTCGCTGCATAAGGCTATCCTGAAACCTACGTTCCTAAGGGATAACGATATATGGTTATAGTGGCTCGGCTCTATGCGATACCCCTTTGTAGGCTACTTCGATAGTTACATTCTTGCCTGTGGGCGCAAGCTAGTGAGTGAGGATGCAAGCAAGGAATTAAGGAGTTTAGAGAAAGTAGGAAAAAGAAAAAAAATAGAGGCAGGGGGACTCCCAACCAAAGGAGCAGGAATTGAAAGTTAATAGCAGCAATATAAAGAAAGACTTATAAAAGACACGGCCTTTTAATATGTTACGATTAAGAGGAGATTGACCGCAGGGTCTTAAGGTGGTAAGTATGAATTTGTTTATTAAGGTTTGTAGAAACCACCTTCGTTGCAATCGGAATCTCTCTGTTAAGGCCGGTTTATATGGGGGCAGTGGCTTTTAGTAACCTTCAGCATACAGCTTATTTAGCCCCCCTTACGCATCTGTTACGCTGTTTGTAGGCCGAGTAATAACAAACTACAAGAGTGGATTTTAACTTGGTAAAAGATAGGCAAGCTTTAACCCTTCGAAATTCTTGGTTAAAATCCCAAGGGTACCTTTGAGTTAAAATGAATAGATAGATATCTATCACTATAACCTATTTGTTATAACCGTTATTAAACTAAAATTAAACAGTTTGCTATGACCCTAACTGCGAAGAGATCGGGGGTGGCTAACCACACCCCTTGTAGAGGGTAGCCCATTTAGAGCACCCTGTAGGGGTCAAAGCAAGGGGATCAGGATAAGAAAATTATGTTTTCAAGAAGATTTGTGTAAAGCAAGGCATTGGGTATGAACACCGTCAAAGGCTTGACGGTATAACTAGAAAAAGTAAGAAGGCTAGTGTTGGTGGTTATTATCCTGCATACTGCTGATAGTAAGGGAAGGTTAGCCATTAAGTTACTTTTTCACCTATACCCGTATCCATGAAGTAAGGGCATACATAATTTTTTTCCGTAATCGAAAGAGATCAGCCACGCCCACCTTTCTCCGAGAGATGGGGGGGTGGGGTTGCAAGGCCAGAGGGAAAACCGTCCACGAGCTTCGAGGAAGTATTTCAACAGTGCGCTGCAACTAATGGAAATAAATTATTATTTTTCAATGGAAAATCTTTCATAGTTCGGCAACGCTACCGTGCTTTATTTCTTTCAGGTCCGAACATTAACCCCTATTTCGATAAGGGTGCCTTTTGCCTTTCGTTAGGGGTTTACTGAGTAAAATTCAGGAATATGTATAATTGTTTTGTTGTCAAGCAAAATGATATTAATTCACTCTTTAGTATTTGAAGGGTTTTATACATTTTTTCACAATTGTTATAATAATTAAGGGTTCTAAGGTTTGGGTATATTATATTAATAGAATAAATATTTACTTGCAAGTTTTTTAAGTTAAGATTTATAGTATAGTGTATAATGCCAACACTATCGATGGTCAAACTCACCAACGGGGTTATGGCGAGATGTTAAAAGCGCCTTCCTTGTGAGAAGATTTTCCTGTGTTCGGGATTCAAGTAACCCCGAAATTCAATACCTTACTTTATGAACACTGTAGAAAAAAGGTTCTGTAAAAAAAAGAATACAATGGTGTAACTTAGTAAATTAAAATCATATTAATAAAGAAACTATATTGGATTTTATGCCTGTATCAAAGAGAAAATATTTATATGCCTTAGCAATAATATCCAATTATTTTTTAAGCTGCGCTCTGTGAAAAGGAGACTGATTGAACCTGGGGGATTTGAATAACCATTATTTTTATTGCCTAAATCTCTTTTATTTGAAGTTTATTAAAATTGAAAACTTATTATTTTTACTAAGTAAAATAATTATGAAAATTGTCCTTTGCTGGGTCTTCCAGCCATGACAAAATTATTCTATCTTAAATAATTAAGGGAGCTCTCCTGTTCTCTCTCTGATTGTTGCTTATTGTTTTACAAAGTCAGCTAAAGTAAACTGTGGGCATTGCAAGAACTATTGGGGGTAACTTCCTATTAGAACGTTATATAAGCTCTAAGAGAAACTAATCTAACGAACGTGAATTGAATAATCTTAGTACTTCAGGAAAAGTCAAACTCAAAACAGAGAGTTTATGAATAACCGGTGAGGGAAAATTAGAGAGCCACTAATAGTAGAACGGTACAAAACTTGTTTAATAATGGGGAACTTTGCCTCAAGGCTTAATATGATACATTGAGCGATTCACTAGGGAAAAAGTGCCGTGGGGACACTAAACGCAAAAATCTAGTAGTTTTATAAGGCAGTTCGATAAAAACGAACGTACCCTTTTTGCATAATCGGGTCACAGGTTAACATTAGAGTGGAAGCATATGCGTGTTCTAACGGAGTTAAAGATAACGAAAACAGTGTTCTAAATAGTCCGAGACCACCGGTGATTTTACGATAGCAAAGGATTTATAAAAAGTCCGACGGGTGATTTGTAGTCATAAATCCTCCGAAGAACTTGTTGTAGGGCTGTAGTGAAAGGAAACAACTGACTTGTGAAGCTGGTCTAAGAATAAGTTTGTAAGCAATCTTTTAATAATAGCCCAGATGTAAAATGAACTCTTTTGGGCAAATAAATCCTCAAAATTGACGGGAAAAACCCTAAAGAATCTAGACCAGCCAATATGGAAACAATTATTGGGGCACAGGTAAATGTGACTCCGGTTGGTACGGTCAAAACATAGATGGATATGACGCTAAGTAAATGCGGATCCGCGCCAAAACACCCTATCAGGTTGGGCAGGTCTCTATCGGACTATATGTTGGTTGGGCTTATAGTTACTAATGGCTAGCTACATGCAAGCTAAAGCTCATAAATTATTAGCTTTAAGATATTTGTCCACACCTTTTTCCGAAATGGATACAGGAAGTAATTTAATACGAAATCAAGCTCCAAGGTTCCTTATGTCTAATTAGGTTTTATAGAATAAGTATAATAATAAGTAAGTTAAAGTATAAAACAAAAACTTGCTTAGGCTCATGCTTATTTTAATCTCCTGAAGACTGATAAGGCGTAGATAATTGCAGCAATGACGGAAGAAAGGTAGTTTTGGGTTTACACATTTCATTATTTAGGCCAATAATAGGCTTTAAATAAAAGCTACGTTAGTTAATTTAAGAAGTATACAGAATAATTTACAGGCGCAAAGCTCTCATGGAAAAAAAAGATATTTACATACGCGTATAACCCCCGTAATCTCGTATATAAAAAATAGTTTATCTGGATAAAAATCCAGAATAATTAAATGTAGGGGCTTGCCCTATCCCCTTCCGGGATAGAATAAAGAGGATATATTTGCGGGATTTAATAACATTTAATTAATAAAATTTTTACTAAATCCCCGTGAGGGGATACTGGTTAGCTTCCTATAAATTTTAACTATACGATATACTAAAGTTTATAGTGTTAAGCATGTTAGAATTTACCGTAGAAATACCTCTTTCACGGGCGCAAAGCTCGCTTCTTTTAAATTGGATATAGTAACCTTTACGTTATGATATTGAATATTATGACTCTGAATCAAGGAAACAGTTCGCAAAAAGAAGACAAACTATCTAGACTTTTTTAAAACCGACACTATTAGACGTACGAGAAGAGGCAAAATCTTTTTAGGCTATAAACATAGTGAGAAGAAACTTTAAAAGTTTTTTTTAGAGCGAAGGAACGTATACTCTAAATGAAGGAAGGCTTAAAATCTTTATCTATGTGGCAGCAACCAAGAAGAATAATTACCACAAGTAATTAAATAAAAAACTACCTAGGCGAAAAAAGGAATAAACAATTTCATTAAAAAAACACGGCGGCCCAAAGAATAGGCTCTAAATCAGCTATAAGCCTTTTATAAGTGTGTAAAGGTTCGATTGTTAATTAATACTTGATACTTAAGGAAAAGGTATCTATTTGATACTAATTTGCACAGGCAGCAGCTAAATCACATAAGGCTGTTACGAGACCGCAGTTACTAAATGTTAAAATAGTTAAAAGATAATAAAAAATCGTGTTCATTCATTAAAGCAGAGACAGTATTTAGTTATTTTGCTAAATCGGATATAAAAGTATATATAGGTAATAACGTTATTACTTAGGGAGACGGACCTTCAGCTTTACCAGACCTTGGCTATTTATATATGGGCTATATTACTAGATAAAGAGAAATTTCGCGGTAAAAGAAAGTAGTATTTTTTCTCGAAGACTATTAATAGTAGGCAATTAAGTCAATATTGAGCAGGTTACAGTAAATTTAATCTCAGACAAGATCTGGTAAACGTTTCTATTTGTACAAATTTGGGGGATCCAAATGAAGATTTTATATGCAGTTAATGGTAGGACTCCAGGAAATGAAGGATATATCTTGAATTTTGACAATGAATGAATAAGGTGAAGATTAAGACCTTTTTGTGGAGTGAACCTTCTGCAGGTAAACCACAAATTGCGGGAAAACGTCCTACAGCAAATCATTGATACACGTAAGGAGGATAATAATCTATGGCTCAGTACGACTCGGGGTGAAGGTAAATCATGAATTGATATAACCAATAGATATCGCTGCAGCCCAGGCACCTTTAGGGGTGCAGTTCCTCGGACAAAAATGTTGGTGGCTATAATTATAGTTATCTAATATTTTAGCTAAGGATCTATACGTCAGGCCCTCAATCGCAAGAAATGCCAATGGAATCAAAAATAACATAATATAAATTTTCTTCCTCAATGAATTTAAAGTTTACGGTTTAAAATAGATTCGTATTAACTAAAAAAATAAAACAGTTATGAGAAATATATTGTAACAGCAGACAATTTTCAATAAACCTATAAAAAGTTATTAATAATGCAATTCCTTGGTGCTCTGCGAAGCCAGCAGCAAGAAAAATCTTTCAATATTATCGACAACACAAAATGAAATCACGGCGTATCTGATTAAATGGATAATAACGTCAATGGTCGAATTAGTGATGAAAGGTATTGGGTGTAAATCTTAGCAAAAAAAGGTGTAAGGTGGTTAGGTTATAAGGGAAAAGTTGGTGCGGCTATGTCTATAAATAGAAATCTCTAGAACCTTATCATGCAGCATTTTTAAAAAAACATGGCAATACTAATTTTACTTACCAATTTAGAGTATTGTAAAGCCAGAAGACCTTATAGAAACAGGAAAACAGGATTATTTTGCATATGAGTTAGACCAGTAATATTAATATTTTAAAAACGCTTATACTTTATTAGGGAGCCTGGCGCCTAAAACAAGTGAGAAAAACTTGTTAAGTTTAACATAAATGCTATTTTCGGAAGAACAAAAAAAGATATTTATTCATCCGACATTTAGGTAAAGAAAGGCTTTTTTCAGCGAGAGTTTAGAGATTGAATTATCTTTAGTGCTACCACTAACTATTAAGAAAAACACAATCCTTTTACCGCTAGAAGGCTTTGCAATATTACAGCTAACAACTGCAGAGCGGTGAGAGTAATCACGTTAACTTATTAAACTATCAAAGACTTAAACGAAAACCATTAGGTTTTCGTACTATCAACAAAGCTGGTGAATATTTATGGTATTAGAAAGATAAGCTGTCAAGAAATTAGAAGGAAGTTTAGTTTAAAAGAAACTCTATCGTATTTTCAGAGTTCGATTACATTATAATATTTAAATTTAAATAAATCTTTTATTAAATTTCGGGGAGATTAAGAAGTTAAGCGTAAAGAATGAACCCGTTTGGTCTAAATGGAGAAGTTCTACAAATAATATATGAACTACATTTTTAGGAATAAATTCTGTTTATAAGCAGATTTCCGTGATGTACGAAAGGGAAAACATTGCCCAGAACAAGGAGTTAAGGGTTCCGTAAATATTTTAGTTTAAGTGAAATTAAGTAAAGGTATTTTTTTTAAAGTCAGACCAGGATGATGGGGCTTAAAGCAGCCATATATTTTTATGACCTCGGTAACAGAGCGCTTGTTAACTATAGAAGCCATCGAAAATTTTAACGTGACTTAAAACACATACGAAACCTATGACATGACACGTTTTTCATAGACGATTAACTTACATGACACCTTACAATAGAGGGCGGCGGAATTCGGTGTTGAACGAACACTAATGACCCTCACTGTTGATATTCTGTAAATAAAGATTTTTGTGTTATTTAGTTCTATTATGAAAACCATTTAATGAAAAAGTTATCTACTTAATTAATATTTAATAACTAAGTATTAAATGCTAACAGGTTATAGTATTAATACTGAACAGTGTATAATTATGTATTAGGTTGCCTAAACAGTTTATAGTATTACAATTTATAATAATAATTATGTTCTTATAATAATATTAATGACTTACGAACAGTTATAAGTAGTATTGAAGCTCTATCAGTTTCTAGTATTTTAATTATTTAAATTAGAATGGTTCTATTATACAATAATTTTTAAATACAGACTTGCTTGCTGTGTAATGCTGTCAGCCTACAATGTATTTTTTTAAAGTAGCTTCTATGTTTAAAGTATCGGTTAAAGTATTTACAGATACGAAGTATGCCTAGGTTTAAATTATAGAAAATAAATACTTAATATGATAGTAATTAGGGCGTTGGGGGGTATGCCAGAAGTTAGTAAATAATGGATTTTATTTTTGGTTTAAACTAGAAAATTATAATAAATTTAACTGCAAAGGTGAAGAATGGTACAGAAGGTCACTACGAAAGAAACAATTTCCGCCTCTTAAAGCTTATGGATAAATTAAGTAAACCCGCCCTCTAAGTTAATATTATCAACGATTTAAAACGATGAAGAAAAATCCGTTTTTTACTCTAAGGGCAACGATTTTAGATATAAAATGTGCTGGAAAAAAGTAGTAAATAATTGATTCAATTAACAAAATAATTTTGTTATCTTAAGAACAAATGAATCAGAAACCGTACCTAGAAAATCGGATAAATAAAGCATATTTAGAGAATCCGAAGCGAAAATGAGCTACAATCCCCATAGAATTGTCGGATTGGCTCCGTACATTGTTGGAGATAAGACCCAAACTCCGGGGAAACCCCTAAAGCTCCTAAATAACCAAATTTATGACGGAAGTGCCTTGAGGCGGATGCAGCTATCACTGTGTATGTGGTACAGCTTAGGTAAGTTCTAGGTAATAGGAAGGGTTTAATCAGGCGGATCTAAATGCAGTAGTACGTGAAAAAGTTAGCTGTAAAAACAACGAGTAGAGGGTTTTCAATTACTATTAAATATTGTAAGGGTCGTGGCTTCCTGGCCCCCAGGGAAACGTGGAATTTGATATTGTTAATACGTAAAATGTAGATTATACTTACTTTAAGCACACTAGAATTATTGTCCCCAATCTTGGGTTTATACTCAAGTTTTAATTAATGGATACAAGAAATTACATAATTAAAAAATTTTGATCCTAATGTATATATCCGGGATTATATTCTTTTTTTAGTAAAAAGAAAACGAGCCAAAAGATGCTTCCATATATCTATCCTGAAAAAATTCAAAATTTAAAGTAGGTATAAGCGTTAAAGAGCTGTTTTGCAAACTTTCTTAACATAAAGGTTAAATTTCTTTTAGGAGATAAAACGGAATTATCTAGTATGTACCTAGATAGCTTATGCGTAGCGTGCGCCAGTATTGTTTATGAGCTTCTTCTATCAAAAGACTGTTATGGAGATTTTTCTAAACATTTCAGAAGCGTTATCGTTCTAATTACAGAAGAAGTGTGTTAGATTTTCAGTTTGTTTAACCAAGCTTATAAGTTAATGATTTAATAAGCACACTTACTACCAGAAGGGATTTAGCAAAAATTGTCAATAATTAAGCTCTATAGAATTTGGTACTTATTTGCCTTAAGGCCAAATTGCATCTTTATTTCCTAAATTAGGACCGGTTGAAAGACTGTAAAAGAGTCTTTGCTAGTTACATCCTTTACTGAAGAGCATAGGTTATGGTAGATAAGGCGAAGGAATGGTTTATTTTTATGTTAAAAATTATAAGAGTAAGATACAATTATAGGAGAAAGGAGTAAAAATTCAGGATCTAAATCACAACAGGATGTAAAAAAAATATTGGCTCGATTCACTAGCTTATACAAATGTAATTTTTAAGGCCCGGTAAAGTATTATAAAAGACAATACTCCCAACAGAAAAGTAGTTCTTTAGGATTTTTTTATGACTTTAACAGTCTTGACATGATATATACCAAAGTATGTTGTACCCTTTTTTGCGATACTTATACTTTACACGGGACCACGAAAATGACTTTATGAGGATCGCAGTAAAAATAGACCGAACTTTCATGGAAATTTCTAAAAGTTCAGTCTTAATAAGGATGGTTGAGAGCAAATCTCTTTAATCTCCGGAAGAATTGCCTTAACCGTTTATTTTTAATATTTCAAGAATAAATTTGGGTAACCTACATTTAAGTCCTACCCTTCACCAAAGGGATAATTTGGGGTGGCGCGAAAGAACTCGGAAATGACTGACCGCAACTTGGAATAAGATGGGCTCAATCTTATTAATTCAGAGATAAGAAGGAAGGAACCAAAAAAATGAATGTGTTACGCTTGTTTTAATTAAAACACAGCTCACTTGCTGAAGAAACAAAATACTAAGTACAAAGTGTGAAAATCTGCCGGAGCCGGGCTTGGTAACAGTAAATAAATTAAAATAAACTATATGTAGAGGTCGATCGGAAAACCCGGTTAAGGTGTCCTTAACCGTGAGGGTCCCTAAGGTAAGCGAAATGCCTCTGGCCGTAAAATGCGGTTCTTTGGATTGAATGGTGTAACGATAAACAGCTGTCTCATGATTGACTCAGTGACATTGGTATAGCGTGTGCAGGATACAGCCTTACCTCTTAGGTAGCAGAGAAGACCTAATGGCAGCTTTTACTGGTCACTAATTGTATAGAGGTATTTAGAGGAATTTATTAAGATTATGTAAGGTAAATTTGACAAGATGATATGAGAATCCTTTTATTATCTTTCATAATTGGAATTGGTTTAGGGATTTTATAATTGAAGTTATCGATATGAATTCTAGGCTTCTACTGAGTCCTTTTATTGCTTCGTGGGCGTTTAGCGCAAGCTATGCTATGAAAATAAATAACAAAAGATTATTAGATAGGAAAACAATTATAAATTTAGATAATAGTAACATCAACCCAATTCAATTTACTTTTTAAATAGTTAAGTGACACTTTGTAAGAACTATCGCACTAGGAGACAAGTTCTAATGTGGGGCACAGACCCTTAAATAGAGTAACAGGGTGTCTAATTTAATTTATTACTTATTTTGCTTGCTCTTTTTAGTAGTCTTAACTATTTTTTAAAATCTATAAATATTTATATTGCTGGGGGGCATGCATGCTGTTTTTTTCCCCTAAGGGTACATATTATGCAGCCGATATACACGGTAATATACTTAAGTTTAATTGTAGGTAGGATTCTTAACTATGAGAAATTAGAGATAAATTCGAAAAATATTTTATGATAAATTTTAGGGCTGGCTTTATGCTAAAAGCTATATAAAGTTTTTCTTATTATTTTAAGTACTTCATTTTTCATCCTTAGCTTGGTTACACCCAGCAAGGTTTCGCCTGTAAAAAGGTAATAGTTATTGTTTTAAAATCTAAAAAGCTTCCAGCGCCCCTAAATCTTGGCCTACTGGTTTGGATTTTCTTACACAATTCTTACACGTGCGGTAAGCCAGGGCATTGGAACACAAGCTGGCAGATAAGGATAATCTTACGATGCACATTATTGGAAAACCCGCTAGGGATAGTATTTTCTCCCCTTTAATATTTTTATTTATTTATAGGTATTTTTTTTGTCTTGCTGCTTTTAGTGGTTAGGTTCTGTATTTCTTATATAAATCCGCCCTACCTACAAAACCACTGCTAAACCTATTTCTGCTAAACCTTGATCCCTTTTGCATACGCTAAGCTAGAGGATGGTTAAGGACTGATGGTTACATTTTTTTAACATAGCGAGGATCCTTCCGGCATCAAATTGAGAAAGTATACAGACAGAAAATATGCTAAACCACTCTTTAGCTTTATTAATTACAGCTTATGTTTCAAGCGAAGCTACGCCTTAAAGCAAGAATAAAAATTTGAGTTAATACATAATTGGAGTAGAATTTCTTCAAAGAATTACTAGAAAAATACTAAACTTGAAGCGAAGTTCATATTTTTAACACAAAATGTAAAATAAAAACCTTCAACGAACTATAAGGTGAGTTAATTATGTAATAAACAGATAATCCCTTTATTATACTTAAACCCAAACATTGTAATATATTATATTTAAGAAAAAAAGTAAAATAAAATTTTATGGCGTTTCCTTTGTGCTGGGTCTTGCATATCTCTCTCAGAATTAGGTTCAAAATGCAGCCTAGCCTAGAGCTATCCTTATGAGGGATATGCTGTACTGCATAAAAAGAGCTGCAACCACCATAAAACAATCATGATATTAGTTAAACATAACTTGAATAATAAAATTTTAAGAAAATTGCTTTAAAGAAAAAACGGGGAGATAACTGGAAAAATAAAAATTTTTACCTCCTTTTTTCTAAAATAGGATGGAAAACATTATTTATTGCTTAAATAAAAATAATTTTAAAAAATATTACCTTTAATAATTAGAAATATTGAATAAAATCATAAAAGCTATTTTAATGTCATAAATTCAGAAAATGATAAACCGTAGGGCTCTAAAAAATTGTATACTCTTAAAAAGAAGCAGAAATTTTTTAAGGTAAAATAATGTGAGTAAAACGCGGCAAAATAAACAATCACAAGAAATATAAGCAAATAAATACTATCATATACTGTATAAATACGAACGCCTATACTTAAAAAAAAAATATTTTAAAATAAAAAGTAATAAGGTAATCCAAATTGAATATAAAAACTGTTATGTTTTTTCTTATAAAAATTGTTGCTTCATAGAAAATAATAAAGGCCCTCAGCCCTGCGAAGCAGCGTTAGAATAAACATATAAAATTCCATAGAGTTCTTATCCTAAAAACAAGAATATCCAAATGTAAAGTACTACTTTTTTCTACTAATCGTCCAATTACCTAAAAGAAAACTTTCTAATTATAATTCAAAATATTTAATCAATTTTTATTAAAATTCCCATAATTCTGTTATTGAGAAAAAATATGAAGTAATTTAATTATTGTAAAATACTGTAATGACATATTTGAAGGATATAAGAAAAATATGACTAAATGTATTCTCTTAATAGTATAAATTTTAAATAAACAATCTATTTTTTACCTATTTATTAGTAAGATATTAATTGTAAAATAACTAAGGAAAAAAATAAAAATATATCTAATTAAATAGAAAATCTATTGCATATAATACAGATCTTTTACCTAATGCTTGTTAAGTTTAAAATTAAAAGAAAAATAAAAACATTTTCTATTGTGAGAGAAATAACGTTTAGTATATTAGAATAAAGTTATTTACCTGTTAATACCTATACAAAACTGCTTAAAAGCCATAAGGGGGGTACGCCGAAGAGCAGAGTGATTAGAAAGTCTCATACTCACAAGACCTCAAAAAGCATTGATTTATTTTAGTGCCCCCCCGCACCAAATAGAAAAAAATAAAAGTTTAATTTTTGCTATTTTAATTTAATATGCTGCTCCTTCTGTGTACAATTACCCTTAATCCACAGAAAGGATACAAGTTTTTGGTGCGTGCTCTCAGAATAATTTTTTCCTGGGGCCTGTTTATCCGAAACCAAAGGGTTAACATCTACTGGCCTACGCACCATTATTAAGGTATTGGTTCTAATCCTAAGCTATTCATAATACGAATATATAATTTAATAGGGTTTAAATAAATAAGAGGGTACTAAAATTAGAAATTAAAGTAGTTAATTACACGGTTATAGAAGCAGATCCCTCCCTATGTTATTTCATTAAAAGGAAGGACGGATATGAAGAATGTTAGTTCATTCTTCAAAGGTTTAGTTCAGTTTTATTCGGTAAACTCTAAAATTCAAATGTTCCCTATTCACGTTATCAACACAACAACGACGTTATTGAGCTTTTGCTGTTAAAAGGGTTGGACTTTCAGGTGTGTAATATTCTATAGTACAATGCTTCTCATCCCAACCTACTACAGTCCCACACTTATTTGTAACTTTGAACACTATTACTGGTTTTAGGTGATTGCGTTGTGCATTTTTTTGTCATAAGAAAAAAACAGATATAAGCCTTTTTAGCCTTGGATTAATCTTTAAATCACTAAGTCTTTCAGCGCTGCCGCGCTTGTGCAACACATAAAAAGATACAAATATTACATTAGAAAAAAATAAATAACATAAAAGTAGGGAGTTTCTAGGTAAGTGCTGACTGATAATGCTTGCAAGTTTGAAAATCAACATACGTGTTGCAATTTAAGTTGGTAGA